>JAQZBX010039525.1:0-23137 GCA_029593785.1 Cabassous unicinctus
CAGGGAGGGGTAGGAGCACGTGCCAGGGAGAGGGGACCTCGAAGGTGGGGCCTGTAGGGTGAGGAGTAAATAAACTCCCTGAAAACGGCCCCCCAATGGAGTAGAAGCAGGAGAACCAGGAGGGGCCAGTCCAATACCTGAGGGAGTCTGAGAAGGCCTCCACGCCATACTTGGAGATGCAGTAGCCCCCACCAAAAAGGGACAGCCGGCCCATGATGCTGGAGACATTGACCACACGACCCCTTGCCTTCCTCACTAGGGGCAGCAGGCTCAGTGTCACCTCGATCACCCCCAACAGGTTCACGTCGAGTATTTTCATAAAGTCCCGTCTGGTCAGCCACTCATTCGGTGCCGCGGGCAAGGAGATGCCGGCGTTGTTCACCAGGCCCCAGAGCCCTGAGGAAAAGGGGAGGATTGAATAGCAACAATGCTCAGAGTGGACAGTCATGGCTCCAGTGCACATTCCAATGGAGTAAAACCATCACGATAGAGGCTGGACGCGAGGGGTAGGGTGGATCAAATAAAGCCGTGGTATCTACAGGGCCTGCTGTGGGGACGTAGATCCTGTCATCTGCTGGAGGATAGAAACTGCCTTTCTCCTCCCTTATTCTCCAGTGCTGTTAGACGACAGGTGAGCACCCCACATTTGATGAATGCAGGAATGGAACTTGAGGAAATGTAGGTGTACAGATAATAATGTTTTATTATATATGTTAATGATGGCATAGTAGACATTAAATATAATTACCTCAATTTTCAGATTTTATGGATATCTTATATATTGAGAGCTCAATAATGATCTATCACGGGAAAGAGAGACAGAGAGAGAAAATGAGGAAAGGAGAGAGAGGAAGAGAAAAAGAGAAAAGACTGAAAAAGAAAAAGACGAGTTGGGAAAAACTCGCTTGATGTCCAAGTTTGGGGCAACTGGGAGAACAGACTTGCATCTGACGTCAGGAGACTGGCCTTGGGACAGCACGACCAGTCCCGGGCACCATCCTCACAGGAAGCAGAGTTTACCCTCTGCCCTGGGGAAGCCAATGCTCACCCAAGGTTATGCCCAGGGCAGGATTCGAGGAGGACAGGAGGCAGCCGCAGCCTACTCCCCAAAGTGCAGACTCCACCCTCTGCCCCAGTCAACGTCACCCTCTGCTCCCACCCTCCCAGAAGGCCACCATCCCTCTTCCCTAAACCACCAGCTTTCTGGAAGCCTCCCTGAAAGACTCACAGGGAAAAAAGACCAAACCCCAAAGAAGTGTGGTAGACAGAGTCACCAACCTCCAGGCCTCAGGGCAGCAGGAGTGGGGCGTAGGTTGAGGTAGGGCAGGGGTGGCAGTTGGTGACCTGGGAGTACTGTGGGTGAACAAAGTCCAGAGCCGGGAGTCCCTCCACTCCTCTGAAACATCCCCAGCCCTTGAGGAGGTGCCAGTTCTTTGACCCAGGTATTTTATGTCTAAGAATCCAATCAATATACATATTTATGAAGGTAGAGATTTAGGTTAAAAGAGATTTATCAAGATATTATTTATGATCATAAAGTGTTGAAAACAATGTCAGTATCAAATCATAAGGTACTGTTTAAATAAGTAATGCCACATTAAACAATAGCTATTCTAGAACTTTAAATATTATGCATGGAGAAAGGGGTAACCGCTAATTTAACCATCCTAAAGCAAGTCCCTGATGCTCAGTGCCCTCATCTGACTGCGGGGATGTTCTTAAGGACCATGGGTGCCATAAGAACGTGTCACAGCACCTAGAAGCTGACAGCAGCTCCAGCACTGCCACCAACGGCCCTTGCAAACCTTCAGGGCACTGCTTAATCTCCAGAAAGCCTGCCCTGATCTGACCCTGGCACCAGTGCCTATAACTCCAGAACCTCTGCTTTAGGGAGCAGCAGTGAAAGGAGGAGAGAATAGATATGAATTCTGGAAGGACAAATTCTCATCAGCGCAAACGCTCACCAAAGACACACAGCTGCAATTCTGGGGCGCAGGGAGGGAGCAGAAGGAATAGAAAAGAGAAGGAACTCAAGCTGGCTGGTGAGTGAGAGAGAGGGCTGGTATTAAAGGCCAGAAAAACACCGCAGAAGTCTTCCCAGATAGTAGCAAAGAGGGCTCCTCTTTCACTAAGAAAAGAGAAAACAAGAGATATGAGGATCCACAGGTTACCTCTGTCCCCCACACGCTCCTTCACCCACTGGGTGGCTGCAGCGATGCTCTCTGTATTGGTGACGTCCAGGATCACCGTCTCCAGCCTGTCTGATGTCTGGTCCCTCAGCTGCTCGGCCCCCTTCTCCGTCAGACACGCAGCCAGCACCCGCAGGCCTCGCAGGTCCAGCTGCCTGGCCAGCAGGTTGCCGAAGCCCGAGTCACAGCCTGTGATGAGGACATACTTGTCTTGGAGGTGACTCACCACCTGCCTCTCCCGGAGCCAGCGCAGAAGGTAGAACAGGCCCACGAGGCCCACCAGGTAAAGCCACATGCCTTTGCAGGGGACAAACACAGACAGGCTGGGCTCAGAAAAATGTCCTCCTCTACCTGGAGGGCTGTGCAGGCAGTCTCCACCCACTCTGGCCCGGAGGCCTCAATTTCTGAAGCAATTAAAAATTCTGGGCCCCACCTGCCACTCTCTGGACTACTTTTGAAAGATCTGACAAAAGCCCTTGAAAATTCTAAATCTAGCCCAGAAAGAGCATATCACTACTCAGCAACTGTCCCTGGGTCCTCCCACTCCTCTCTGCTCTGTGCACGCATGCTCGCACACACACGGGCCACTCTGATAAGATTTCAAAGTTCAGAACCATCTCAACTTGCCTTGTTCTCCAGCACCCCCAGGACCATGTCTTCCTGATCAGAAGATGTTCTCACTGGAAAGCTACTGTATGTTCAAGATACATTTAGATTCAAATCCCTCTCTGAGCCTGGGTTCACTCATCTGCTTAGCACACAAAATATTCCTCCTTAGAAATGAAGTCACTGTCAGTCTTTCAGGGTTTAGAAGAAGACAAACAGTATAAAGGAACAGATCCCTCCGGACATAGTTCTCTTGGGCCAAAAGGAGTACAGGAGGGAAGCGGATGTGGCTCAATCCATAGGGCTCCCGTTTACCACATAGGAGGCCCCGGGTTCGTTACCCGGGGGCCTCCTGGTGAAGGCAAGCCAACCTGTGTGGCTTGGTGAGCTGATGCAGCAAGACGACCCAACAAAGCGAAACAAGCAGACACAGAAAAACGCAAAAAGCAAATGGACACAGCGAGCACAAGCAGCAAGGTGGGGATAAATAAATAAATAAATAAATCTTTAAAAAAAGAAAAAAAGAAAAAAAAGGAGTACAGGATTACAAAGGGGTTTGTGACACAGAAGCAAAAACCAAAAAGTGAGGATGGGGGGAGAGCCTGATGGTCGCTGGGGACACACAGCAAAGAGCTTTCTCAGAGTTGTCAGGAGGGTTGAGTGGAATGACATGCAGATCTGGTTAGGAGTTTTTACCCTTTTACTTCATCAACTGCCCATTCCCTAGTGCTCATGCCCGGCCACATTAGATACTGTGACTCAAAAGCAGAAACCATCCCAGCTGCATTTTCAGTGATGCCACCAAGGCTCAGTTCAACAAGGACGAGAGGGACGGGAGGTCCAGATCCTCACCTAACCAGAGTGGGCTTGGAACCGTAGTAACTGGGAAGATACTCATTCAGTTGATCAGTGTGCTGATGGAGAGGAGGAGGGAGATGCCCTCCAAGAGGCTAAGAAGAGGCCTGGAGACACCAGGCCACCTAAGACCTATACGTGAAGGGCCCAGAAGTGCCACCACTCCTCAGTAGGGTGGTGGGGCATACAGGGGCTGGGAGCAAGCAGGTGGGGAAGGAGCAGAAGCAGCCAGGATTTCACTGGCCTGGGTGTCTCACTGTCCTCGTGCATCTCAGCTCTGAAGGGTGGTAAGGGAAGCCAAGGAAGTGGACGGGGAGGGGGAGGGAGAGGTTCAAATGCCCCCCAGTAACAGCCCAGAGCACAGGCTGAACAGACAGACGGGCACCAATTCCAGCCTCGCCTGCAGGTATAAACGCCATCTCTGACCAGCAGGCTGCTAGTCCTGGAAGAGTCTGTCTTTCAAGCTGGGAGGCAGCAGCAGCATGACAAGGGACCTTCCTGCAGAAACCAGCATCTCCCTGCTTCCTGCTGTGCCTGCCCAAGACCCTCCTACCAGGAATCCAGAGAGAGATGGAGGAGGAAGGAAGGCACCCTTGGAAATTAGGAGCAGGCTCGGGTGTTCTTTACTCAGAACAAGTTGGATTGTTTTTCCCTCAGAAACCACAGTTTCCTAAAACCCAAGAAAGTCCAAGGGGCCATGAAGCAAAATCATTCCCCCATCACCACACCTGCTGTCTCACTCTTGTTAATGTTGAAAACAATATTAACTCTTTGCTGGGTGCAAAAACCTTAGAGTCCCTTTCAGAGTCTGCAAAATTCCAAGAAATTTCGTTGCGTGCTGCCAGGTCAGGGCTGGAGGTGTGGCTCTACCTAGAAGCGGGAGGGTGGGACAGGGAGCCTGGGGAGCGACTCACTCACTTGGAATCCACGGAGCCCAGAAAACGAGAAATCCCTCAGAGGAGCTACCCCAATGGAGACTCCAGAGCCGCCAGTCCCTCGCCTGGGACTCCTGCACAGGGCGTCCGGACACAGACAGCCCCACCTACGTCCTGGGAAGCGACAGTCTGGCCTGGCGCCAGCGCTGCACACCTGGGCAGTGTGCGCGCTGGAGGGGAGGCGCCGCCCCCTGGTGGTGAGACGGCGCACTGCAGCGTCTCGGCGGGAACGCCTGCAGGGATCGGTCTCCAAGGGGCGCCTCAGCTCAGCCACAAGATCTGCGTCAGGGCGCTGCCGACCTGTTCTCCCTTCTTCAACTAGTTCGGTCTGCTGAAGACACCGAAGTGCAGGGAACATAATTGGGTGCTTGAAAAGACCGAAAATGACGGTGAATTGGGCAAACATGTTTCTAGCCGCACATGGCTTGCACCGACCACCCCCCCACACACAAACACACTCACACAATTCTTTTGTGAGGATGGAAAAAAGAACACACACCCCTGCCCGGCAGGAGTATAGTTCTAGGTGGTAGGAGATGAAAGGTGCACGCTGCAGTGGTCCTTGGCTGGGTTAGTTTGCTCTGGGCGGCAGAATAGACACACACGGGACTAGGCTAGGGAGGAAAAGACTGTGTATTCCCTGGTGGGAGACTGGAGAGGTAGAATCTCAAATTAGCCTCCCCCCATCTGCAGAAATGCTAATATTTTATCAGGGTACTAATGAATAATAGAGGTGGAGCTGGACATAGGTTCCTTCATTAATAAACATGAAGGGATTGAACATGGTGGGGTGGGAACTGAAACCAGGGTGAGTCACAAAGTTACAAATCATTATCAGAGATCAAGGTTCTGGGATAGGAAAGTAAAGAGTAGAGGTTAATCACAGCGTTTTCCATATGGAAACAGGAAGGTGAAGTGGTTACCATCACAATGACAAGTATACACTAGGGTGAGCCTAGTTCTGAAATAACCATAAACAAAGGTAAGTTCAGTCTAGAATTATCATCACAATAGTTAAGTATACACAAGGATGAGGCTAAGTCTAGATTAACCATAAACAGGGGTGAGACCTGTTTAGAATGACCATTATAATAACAGGTCTAGCCTAAATCTAGTCAGTTACCGCAATTTCAGACATTAACCCTTTGCTATTTTTTAAAATAATATAAAGGCATCTATATAATGATTTTGTAATCATAATTGTTGGTTAATTCTTAACTCTCAGTTGCAGTTTTGGGCTTCTTTTTCACTTCAGAACAAATTGGGCACTTTTGTTCATCAACTAAGCAATTTAAACTATTTTAATGTTCGGTTATGGAGGACAAGACTGTCTTAATCAAGACCCTTGATTGGTGTTTGCAGAAACCAAAGTGGGGCTGGATTTAAATTGCTCTTGAAGTCGGGGGATGGGGTCCTTGGCTATGTTACATAAAAGAATTTAAGAACATGTCGGTTTAGTTAGGCCAGTTAAAGGAGTTTGTTGAGAAATGGGGGAAAAGAACAGAATTATGTACCTAAGGTGTAGATGCAGGCTCCTCTAGGTAGAGAGAGTGTTTGGGGTTGTTGGGCTACCTTTATTAAGCCATTATTTACTCCTCCCCTTCCTAATGTTGGGGGAGGGGCCCCAGCTGTTTGCTGTTCTGATTGGTTACTCCACCTGTTAGTTCTCAGAGGGCCGCTGGTGAGGCCTTTTGAAGGTATCCGGGGCTTCCTCTTGAACCTGAACAGGATCTCGTTCCAAATGGGATCTCATGGTGGGGTCTCATGGGATCTTTTCGGCTTTATTCTTGCCAGCAGCCTTTCCCTCAGGGGGTTTCTGGGTGGGGTTTCATGACCACATGTCTTGTGGGCATGTTTTCTGCCAGGTCTCAGCTGCAGCTTGTCTTCTCTTTCCCTAAACTAACCTGCCTCAACTTCCTCCCTCAGAGAGTTTACAGCCTTATTCTTAAGGTAGAGCTGAAGGGCAATGGTCATTCTTCTGTAACTGCTTCCCGCTGTTTGGGAGAGTAGACCCTACCTGACAAGGTGTAAAACCCTCTGGCTATTCTATTGTGGTTGAGGGAAGATGAGTCTGACACCCTGATTGGAGGTGGATGAAATTCCCGCCTGACTAATAAGGTGTTGATTCTCCAATAAACTTAGTTAGAATTTGAAGATACATGGTCCCACTAAAAGAATAAAGAAGATGGTGGTAAGTGGGTCCTAAAAGGGGGCTAGCCATGACATACTGGACCAGGAGAGTGGGAAAGGGCAGGTGCCTCCAGAGGTTGCATCCTCCTGAAGTTGATGGGCTTCATCTTTCAGATGCTGTCTAGGATTATTCCAGAGTGATTTACATAGAAACAGCATTGCTCCTTGAGAAACAGACATGTTCCTCCCTGTGCTGCTGGTAGCATGTTTAGTGCCCTGTGATTTTGCAGCACCACAGTGACAAGAAAGTCCATTTGCTGTCTTAGGACTTCTAAGGCATGGCTAGTTTCTTCTATGCTGTTAGTTAGCTCTAGAGAGAGACTGCTGGGTTTGGTATAAATTGCCAATCCCAGTTCCCACAGTGGTGGTTATGCCTAGGACAGCTAAGGGGAGGATGAGAAGAGGCACTGCCCTTTTAGTTATTGTATGGTGAGAAAATACAGGAAATGGACACAGACAAGATTTCTTAAGGGGTGTCTGGCTTGCCCTCCCACTAGCAATAGGGCTAGAGTTAGAGGGAACAGGTGGCTTTGACACAGATATGACTTAACTTTATCTCTTGAAGAAATATTTCAGGCCACTCGAACGTCTCATCAGGTGCTTCCTGTGAGTTGGCACTGACTTGGACGGTGGGCTTCACTTGGGATAAGTGTACCCAGCTGGCAATTCCTTTAACTTTAACAGCTGTAGGAGTGATCAGAACCACAGAGTAAGGTCCCTTCCATTTTGGCTCTAATTGGGAGTGAGGCCCGTTCTGCTGCCAGGTTTTGTTCAGAACCTGGTTTCTGGACTAACACTCCTAGAGTCACTTCCTTCTTCTCATACAGAAGAAAGGCTTGTTTAGGTTAGGAATTGCTAAGGATGGAGGGCTAATTAAGGCCTGTTTTAAGGCATGGAAGGCAGTTTCCTGGTCTGTTCCCCATTCTAAGGGATGGTTATCAGCCCCTGAAATAGCACTGTACAATGGCCGGGCTATTTCTCCAAACCTGGGTATCCACAGTCTACAGTAAGCAGCTATTCCTAGGAAAGCCCACAGTTGTTTCTTTGTTTGGGACTGGGGAATACTAGTGATGGCTTGAACTCTTTCCGGGGAGGGAGAACTTTCCCCTGGGGTGAGAAGAAACCCTAAATAGGAGAATTTCTGCCGGGAGATTTGTGCCTTGGATGCCAACACTCAGTAGGCCCTATCGGCTAGGAAATGAAGGACTGAAATGGTGTTGGTATTGGAAACTTCCATTGTTGGATTGCAAAGCAACAGATCATCCACATATTGTAGGAGGGAGCTCTGAGGCAAGTGGAGATCAGCTAGGTCCTGAGCTAAGGCATTCCCAAAAATATGGGGGCTGTCCCGGAACCTTTGCAGCAACAGGGTCCAAGTAAGCTGGACTGGAGGTTTAAAGTTGGACTCCTGCCATTCAAAGGCAAAAAGGAACTGGGAGTCTGGGTGGAGTGCAATGCAGAAAAAGGCATTCTTTATGTTAAGAACAGTAAACTAAGCCGAAGTTTCTGGGACCTGCTTTAGCAAAGTATAAGCGCTGGGCACGACCAGATGGATTGGTATAACAAAGCTATTAACTGTTCTTAAGTCTTGAATGTCATTGGGATTTTTCACAGGGAGAATGGGCATGTTGCAAGGAGATTGGCAAGGGATTAGTAGGCCATTCTCCAACACTTTTTAATCATGGACTGGAGGTCTTTAACAGCTTCCTCCTTAAGGGGATACTGCTTTCTGTGAAGGTAGAGCTGGTTGGTATTATAACCTATGGAAATTGGGGGAACCTGGAGGGTCCTTCCAGGTATCCCGGTTTCCCAGACTATTGGATTTACTTTACTATTGATTTCCTGGGGTCTAGCTATTGACAAGGCATCTAGTTCCTTATCTAGAATCATGGCTAGGCACAAGGTTCCACATTCTTCTCTTGAGTGCTGGGCTACAGGCATCTTAGAGGTTTTATTTATCTCTACTAGTTGATTGCATGCCCCCAGGGTACGAAGTAAATCCTGTCCCAGTAAGGGGGTAGGGCACTCAGGGACAATTAAAAAATGATGGCTTATATTAGGTCTCCTCTTTGACAGAGGAGAGGCTCCCTAAAGGTTCTAATTTTATACTTATCATCAACACCCACTACCAGACAGGTTCGGGAAGAGGGGGGTGTGGGGTAACAGGTCAGAACTGAATAGGTGGCTCCCGTATCAATTAAAAAGTCAATATTCTTACCTATAACGTCAAAGGTCATCTGGGGCTCCTCCAGTTCGATGTTTCCTGGAGTTGTCCAAGGAACCACCTTTTGCACCGGTCAGGTCCGTCAGTCTTCCCCTGTGGCTGTTGCCATAAGGGCCCGAGGTCTTGTTCCACCTCCCTTTTGTGATTTGGTACACTCCCAAGCCCAATGGCCTGTTTTCCCTGCATTGGGGGCAGGGACTCTGGGGGCTCCCTGCGGGGTTGCAGTGATCTGGGGCTGTCTTTCTTTCAGTGGCCATGCTTTCAACAGTTGAAGCAGGATCTCCATGCTATGGAGCCTGAGCCAGGGTGACCCGAGGTGACACACTGCTGCCACTGCTGCCCATGGCGACTGGAATAAGATGAGCCTTCTGCCAGTCTCTCCTTAACTTCGACTCCTCAATGGCCTTGTCACAGTTGTTGAAGACAGAAAAAGCTGATTTTAAAAGAGATTCTTGGGGTTTGGGGTCCTAGCTAGCTTTTGGAGCTTCCTTCTAATATCTGGAGCTGACTGGCTGATAAAATAGGTTTTAATCATGACCTGTCCCTCTGGCGAGTCTGGATTAACCTGGGTATACTTCCTCATAGTTTCCACTAGTCTCCCTTGGAACAGGGCAGGGTTTTCCTTTTCTTCTTGGGCTATTTCTTACAGCTTATTATAGTTGCCAGACATGATGACACACTCTCATTCCCTCTAACAAACATGCTATCATATGGTCTCTTTTCCTTAGGTCTGCTTGTCCCCCTTGGTAGCCCCAGTTAGGGTAGGTATTTGGGACTGCCACGGCCCCTACAGCATGTGGCTGAGGCTGCTGGGCAGCCATCTTATCGGTATGTCCCTGGGCCTCCTCCCAAATGCGGCGTTTTTCTTCAGGGGTGCAGCACGTGGCTAGGATAACATCCATATCTCCCTATGTTAGCTCAAAATTTAGGGACAATTGCTGGAATTCCTCAGTAAATTTAGCTGGGTTCTCTGAAAATCACCCCAACTGTTTTTTTTACATTGAGCTAAATCTGTCAGGGACAAGGGAACATGGACTCTAATTGTTCCCGTGTCTCCATTTGCTACTTCCCTTATTGGGTAGAGGCCGTACTCAGGTCTCCTGTTAGGGTAAAAAGATGCACCACTCCTGGTGACTCCTGCTGGGCTAGCTAAGCGCGCATAAAGTGGGGTGCAGAGGCTGGAGGTGAGTCCAAGAGAGACTTAGGTTTGGGAGCCCCTAGGCTTGGGGGCCTTAGGTTCGGGCCTTAGACTTCTCCAGGACCTCAGGCTCCTTGGGGGGACACCTGAAGAGGGTGTCATCTAAGATATCACCCTCCTTCTCAGCTTCTCTCTGTTCAGGGTCCTCTTTCTCTGGCCCCTCTCTTTTCTGGGGATGGTTTCACTTCCCAAGCATAACACAACTTGCAAAACCCATTTAAACTTGTGTTCTGAGATAGAGCCATAAAGAGTTGGACATATGGAATCTCTGACTGCTTCTCTTCCCTTTTACACAGGAGGTCTAACTGTAAGATAGGATTATAATTTAGAGTACCAGTGGCAGGCCATTGCTGGCCATTTTCAAGGCCATTCTGCTACCATGCGGTGTTACAGAAAAAGATCAGTTTCTTTTTCCTCAGCCCTACAGTGGGCAGGGTTGTCCATTTCTTGAGAAGACACCTCATGCAGGAGTCTCCTGGTATGCTAGAGGCCACACACATTATTCTAGGAAAAATGGAGAAGAGTTTGTCAGCTGATCTGGCATCCCAGACTCTGAGTCTAACTAACTTTTACCTCCAAACTGAAGCTCCCAAAAATAACGTCACTTGTACCTCTAAGAAGTTAGGGGACACCGACCACTCAGGAGTCGTGTAGGCCTTGGGAGACATTTGAACTTGCTGCTCTTGTCTCAGCGTCCTGAGAACCCAGAGCTGTGCCACTGGGCGTCCCCATGGTATTGGGAGATATCTGGATCCAGGTTCTGGACCAAAGCAACCAAGCAGCGTGCGTGATTCTTTCTAGAAAAGGGGCTGGCTTGAAAACTTTCTTTTGGCCTATTCTTACAGAGGTCTTGGGAAGCAGTCTCATTTTATGGCCACTGTCAGGAAGTTTCGCAGTGAAACTCTTTAAAAGTGAAGCAGGCTAGTAAGATAGGGAATCAATAGATGGATCTGGAACCTGGCAAGGAGTCCATGTGGACATCAATACCCCAAGATGGCTGCTAGAAGACCCTCCTGAGATTTCTCCTGGAAGCTAGGAGAAGCTCCGAACATTCTCCAGGGGCCTTAAAATTGGGCCCTCCTGGGGGATTGATGAGTGGTGTAATCAATCAAAACAGCAAACACCTGGAACTCCTCCCATGCCATTAGCAAAGGTGTGGAATAATTAATGGTTTAAAAGCAGGTGCAAAGGTCAAATCTCCCCTGCTCCCAGCTCCCGCTCTCCTCAGCCCTCGTGGCTTCTGCACCCTGCTTTTCCTGTTTTCCCTCTGCATGGAACAATATGCAAGTAAAACCTGGGCATTTATAATCTATAATGGGAAATTGTAGTCTATAAATCAGCCCTCTTTATCACTCTTCGAGCCCCTTACCCTCTACCGGGGACCCGTGATCTGTTATTTTCTCCCACTTCTCTTCCCTCCCTACCTTAATAAATTACTGGCCTAACTAACCTGACATGCTCTGAAATTCGTTTCAGCAGCATAAGTCAAGAACCTAGATTAAATCTGGTAACAAAAGTCCATTAAGGGGGAGTGGATGTGGTTCAAGCAGTTGAGCGCCCACAATGAGCAGACATCGAGCAAAAACAACAAGCAGGACAAGCAAAAACCCAAATGAGAAGAGAATGGATGTGGCTCGAGCAGTTGAGCACCCGCCTACCACATGGGAGGCCCCAGGTTCAGTTCCCAGTGCCTCCTAAAGAAAAAACAGACAATGAGCAGACAACAAGCAAAAAAAAAAAAACACAAGCAGACAACGAGTGCACACAATGAGCAAACAAATGAGGGAGCCATCTCAGAGTGGGGCAGTGGAAAAAGTCTATTAAGCTATTAGAGATTAATTATTCTGTCCTTGCCAGCAAACAGCCTCAGGGACCCCGAGGCAATGTCAGGGCCTCCCGGGGGCTGAGAAGGAACAGAACTTTCCTGTGCTACCAAGGGTGGGACCAAAGCCTCACTAGCAAATGTATTTTCACTTTTGAAGACATTACAAAGCATCTCACAGACCCAAAGAGGACAGCAGTAGTCAGAAGATTAAAGGCACTTCTAATTAAAAAGTTAACTAGTGGCCTAAGGGAATGATACAACAGGTGATAGCATTCTGAACTCACAAAGAAGTCTTAGTAGACTCTCCGCGGACTCCTGCTTGACTCAGGCCATATGCCTAGTCAGGTCTCAAGGATGGTTTCACCCATCACTCAGAGCTTCCTTGGATGTTCCAGATGTCTGGACAGATTGAGTGTATGTCCTGTGAGAGCCTATCCAGGAACTTGTTTAAAATGGCAGAAAGGGATATGGCAGACAACCAAAAGAGGGCACAGACAGGCTATAATTAAAAGTTTAGACTCACCAGTCCTTGCTGGGGGTTGGGGAGAGTTACCCGCCTCTAGAACTCCTGGCTGGCTCCCCAAATGAAGTCAGGGGATGATGATCTCCTTCAGGTTCTTGGCTATGTTACATAAAAGAATTTAAGAGGGAAGTGGATGTGGCTCAAGCGATTGAGCTCCCATCTACCAAATGGGAGGTCCTGGGTTTGATTACCCATGCCTCCTGGAGAAGACAAGCAAGAAAGCGAGCTGGTGTGATGGGCAGGTGTGCTGAGCTGACGCAACAAGATGACGCAGCAAGGAGACACAAAGAGGAAAGACAATGAGAGATACAACAAAGCAGAGACCTGAGGTGGCTCCAGTAATTGAGCGCCTCTCTCCCACATGGGAGGCCCCAGGTTTGTTTCCCGGTGCCTCCTAAAGAGAAGACAGGCAGACACAGAGAGCCCACAGCAAATGGACACAGAGAGCAGACAGCAAGTGCAAAAACAACAAGGGGGGGAGGGATAAATAATAAAATAAATTTTTTTTTTTAATTTATTTATTTCTTTATCCCCCCCCTTGCTGCTTGTGTTTGCTGTGTCCATTTGCTGTGTGTCTTTTCTGTGTCTGCTCATCTCCCCCTTGCTGTGAGGTCTTGCCGCATCAGCCCACTGCGCCGCATGGGCCGGCCTGCCCTCACAAGGAGGCACTGGGAAGCGAACCCGGGGCCTCCCATATGGTAAACGGGAGCTCTATGGATTGAGCCACACCCGCTTCCCTAAAATAAATTTTTAAAAAAATAGAATTTAAGAACATGCCAGTTTAGTTAGGCCAGTAAAAGGCATTCATTGAGAAATGGGAGAAAAGAACAGAATTATGTACCTAAGGTATAAATGTGAGCTTCTCTAGGCAGAGAGAGCATTTTTTTTTTTTTAGAGAGCATTTGGGGTTATTGAGCTACCTTTATTAAGCCATTATTCACTCCTTCCCTTCCTAATGTTGGGGGAGGGGCCCCAGCTGTTTGCTGTTTTGATTGGTTACCCCACCTGTTAGCTCTCAGGGGGCCAATGGTGAGGCCTTTTGAAGGTATCAGGGCTTCCCCTTGACCCCGAACAGGATCTTGTTCCAATGAGATCTCAATATCTCATTTCAAATGGGATCTCGTGGCTGGGGTCTCACAGGTTCTTTCCCTCAGGGGATTTCTGAGCAGGGGTTCATGGTCACGTGTCTCCTCAGAAATGGGCAGGACATCAAGAGGAAGGAGTGAGGGCAGCTTCCTCCTGGAAGCCCCTGTGGTCTCAGGGATTTGGGCTCCACCCTCCTCAGATCCACTGGCCGTGACTCCTCCCTGAGGAAAGGGGGCCCTGCTGGGGGTCTAAGGTGTGGATTGGGCTAGTTTATTTCACTTGTTTTTCAACATCATTGTTGTTCTGTCCCGGCAAGTTCAGTGCCCTTGAGTCCTAGCCTGGTTTTGGCTTAACGACCAGCCTCGGTGCTGCCCTGGCCCCCAGATGGAGTCCAGTACCGAGGCCAAGGGTTCATATCCTTCTGGAAGTGGTAGCAAGAATCGGGACCCACCAGCCCAAAGTTCTTTGGCTCTGAAGAGGACTCCTGGAGGTTACTTCAAACCTCCTGAACACATATCCTGAGGTTATATAATAAACTCATAGTATTTGTTTTTTTTCCTCGGTGGCTGTGTGTGTTTTGTGAAAAGAATATCCAAAAATATGACAGTTTCAGGTTCCAGTTGAACCTCTTGCTTTGCTTTTGAGTGGGGGACATGGATTGAGAGCTGACACTAGAACATCTTCGGACTCAGAGCCCCTTGAGGCAGGGTCCAGTCAGCTTGTACCTTTAGCATTCATGTGCCTGACAACCAGCGCTCACTGCACATCATAGAATGAATGGCACTGCAACGATGACCTCACTTTGTTTTCACCAAGAATTCTGCAATTTTCAACATGACATTTCCGGACGCTCCATTTCCTAATGTTTATAAATAGGGAGGAGCCCAAAAATGAGGTACCATTCAGCTCATTATTACTAAGTAGCTCAGGAACCTATCAGACTTTATGCAAAGGCTTTCTTTAAGCCCATACTTAGATCATCAAATTAGGAAGACAGAGCTGTGGCTCTGGAAGCCCTGGATGACTGAAGAAAATTCCTGTCCAGCACCCAGTAGGTAGCAGAAAATGAAAGCCTGGGGATCCAGAAGAGACTCTCATACCAGACACTGACTGGGAGGTGTGGCGAGTGGATGATGGCTGGGAAACCTGAGTGGTAGCAGAGGAGGGAAGTATGGAGGGAGGCTGTGGGGGGTGGGAAGGGATGTGAATGCCCCCAGGGGAGGGAGCCAGGGCCCTGAAAGGCCCTTACCCACCTCTCCTTGTTCCCCATGTTTGTGTCTAATCTTGAGACAACAATCTACCTGGGAGTTCATGAAAGGGTATCCTAACCCAACTTCCTTCTTCGAATTCTTCCCCAGGTCATACCACTCATCCTTTGAACTCCAACAGGCACCTGACTCCTGTCCACTCGTTCACCACACCCCACCCCTCCCCAAAGCCACGGTTGAAATCACTGAGCCTAGATGACCTTTTAAACTTTTATTGTGAGGCAAAAATAATCAAAGGAAATCCATGGTTTCATGACCAAGCAAAAATTTGGTTTCTGTGTCCACTATCGGATTTCCCTTTTTTAAAAAAATTATAGTTATTTTATTTCACAAATAGATAAAAGTAACCCAGACAAAGACTGTAGTTGGTTAGAAATGATTTTTTCACATAGTTAAGTGATAATTTAGTCACATATGTACATATGCTTATCACGATATAAAAATGGTTTAGAAAGAAGGGTTTTTGTTTAGTCTTTGTTTTAAGGGGTCACTAAAGAGAATGTGCTTAGCTTCCTTTTCAATAGTTTTTTAAAAATAAAAGCATGCTTTGATCACAGTGAAAAAATAAATATTCAAACATCTATTCATTAATTCAACCAAAGAAATAAAATGTTGATGCTGCCTTCACAGTTAAAGGCACCTGGCAAATCTTAATTACTTCACAAAAAGACTAGGGAGTTACGTAAAAGAGTAAAGGCGTTTGAGGATTTCTCAAGATCTAGATGACCAGACACAAATTGCAAGCTATCAGGTAAATGATAGTAATGATCGCAAACTAGGTACTAGGCACTATACAAACACTTGCATATATTAACTCATAGCATCATATTTTATCTGCATTAAGCAATAAATGAACTCCATTCAGCCATTATTAACTATCAGACCATGGTTGTTTTTTGTGTGTTTTTTTGTTTTTTTTTACCGGGAGGTCCCGGGGATTGAACCCAGGTCCCTCCATATGGGAGACAGATGCCCAACCATTTGAGCCACATCCGTCCCCCTGGTTGCTCTTATTTTATGGTTCCAGGCAAATAACCAGAGTTATAGCAATATAATAAATGTGGTTTCCCAGGCTTGCCAGTTGTTTAAAAGGGGGGCGGGGCGCGGTGGGAACAGTAACTCCCACAGAAGCCTCAGCCTCTGAAATATCATTGTAGGGTAACCGTTTTACAAATTCATGAACATTAAATTAATATGAAACAATCTCATATAAAAACTTGAGGCAGCCAGTCTCTTCCGCTTCTTCGATGAAAGTTAAAATGTCCTTCATCTGGAATGAATTTTGAAGAATATCCAAGTCCTTTAGAAGAGACTTCTGGTTTGGAATTAGCATCAAACTTTCTTTCTGAAGTATCTATGCTCTGAGACTGTTCTGAGAAAGTTCTGGAAGAGCGAGTACCCCACTACTGTCCATTGAAACATCTGTTTTACCTTCTCTTCTTCCACCTCAATTGTCTGAATCTGAAGTTAGCTTTTGAGGCTTTGAATATTCCCAGTCATTGACTCTGTGGAGTCCACTAGTCTATTTCTTCCTGCAATAATGCCATATGCACTGTCCTGTGCCCTTCCCATTTTCAGTAGACTTGACACATTAGTTAAAGCTTTCAGCTTTTTGGGAGGAACTTTTAGTGTTTCACACAGTTGTAGCAATCTTTTCTTCAGGCAGTTGAAATGATACTGGATTTGTTCATTTTCTTTAGTACTGTTACTCAAAATTGCTATTATTACTGATTCCATCATAGTTTGCAAATACTCTCTGCTACTCTTTGAAAGAGGGTTGCCAGAGACAGGAAAGAGGGTTTCTCTTGTTGGATGCTGTCTTTACCTGTTTCAGATTAGTATACTTTGTTTTTCCTGTCACTTCAGAAGATAGATGCTTTGGTTGTTTTTTAATTTTTTTCACTGTGTTTCTAACCTCTTTCTCTGACAACTGCATTTCTTCATGATGAATTTTTCTTTTTGGATTTCTTTTAAACTTTTGAGATTTTTTTCTTGGAGGCATTTGCTTTGTCAGGCATCCTCATATAAATGGGAACAATTACAACAGTGCTTCAAAAATCACTAACTCTTCTTGGAGTAGCACTCAGAGCAATTGGCGCCCAAGCAATCAAAAGCCAAGAGGCCCGGCTACAGGATCCTTTTTTTTTTTTTTTTTTTTTTTAATGTATAATATATATAAAGATATTTGTTATAATAAATTAGCTCATGTGACTGTGGAGGTTGGTAATTCTGAACTCTGCAGGACAGGCCTCTGCAGGACAGGCCGCAGGCTGGAAACTCTGATAAAGGTGATACTGAAGTCCTTAGTCCAAATTCTCCAGGGGAAGCTGAAATTTTGGCAAAAGCCAGTGCTGAAGTTAAGGCAGAAATTCTTCTTCTGCCCTCTGAAACCCTCAGTTCTAGCTTTTATGACCTCCAATCGCCTGCATGAGTAGATTACCCAACTCTTGAGGGCAATCTGCTTCGTTGATTATAGATGCGGTTAACTGATTAGAGATGCAAATACCATTATGAAATACCTTCACAGTAACAAATAGCCCAGTGTTTGACCACACAATGGACACCATAATCTAGCCAAGCTGACACAGAAAATTAATCACCACACCTCTTATTTTTTATAATAAAAGTTTCAACTGTACAAGCTAAGAAAATTCAAACAACACAGACGTTATACAAGTGAAAATAAAACCTTAGTCTATTTCTTGACCAGACTCCTGAGCTGTGGGGCTGGACCCACATTAAGCACTATCTCTCCTTCTGGCCCCTGCCTGTTTAAACCTTCTCAAGCCTCTTTCACCCAAACAGCCACAATGAGACCAGAAACCTTCAGCCCTATAGCCTTTACCTATTATTATCCTCTCTTTCCACCATAGCCAAAGGTGTCCAAAAAAGCTAAAACTAAACCCATTCTTTAACCCTGTTATATTCTAGCCCCAATTGAATACTATTGAATTTTCATTTACAACTGCCAAATTCAGTGGATACTTTTCAAGCCTCATCTTGATTTCTTTACAGCACTTAATAGTACTGATCACTTTTTTTTACTTTATTTTTTTTGTTTAATAATTGAAAATATAAACAATTAAAAACTAAAAAGTAAACACAGATGAATAAATATATACATTTCTCAATTAAATGTACTAGATACATATAAAAAAATTTTTAAATCAAACAATATGTTACACAATATATTTGGTTCATAGTAATAATGCATTCATACAGTATTTGTCCTTTTGTGTCTGGCTTGCTTTGCTCAACATAATGTCACTTTTTTAAAAAAAACTTCCTTTTCCCTTGCTTTCTAAAACACTACTCCTCCCCAGTTTAATTCCTATGTCTCTGGAAATTTTCTTCCAATGGAATTATCTACATTCTCATTGTATTTCAGGTCATCTGTCCTCTCCACTGCTGCCTCTCTCTAATTACATTCTGGTAAAGAGCTTGGGCTCTGGAGCCAGATGGCCTGGGTTCAAATTGGGCTGTGGCCCTTCCTGGCTGAGTGACCTTGACCAGTTTATTCACACACCCTGTTTCTTCATCTATAAAATGAGAGTCATAATAATACCACCTCAGAGGAGTGTTGGGAAAGTCAAACGAGTTACTACATACTGTTTTATTTTGCTAGATTGCCAGAATGCAATATGCCAGAAATGGGTTGGCTTTTAAAATGGGGATTTATTAACATATAAGCTTACAGTTCTGAGACTATAAAATTGTCCAAATCAGGGCTTCATCAGGCAATGCTTGATCCTCTCTCACATGGGAAAGCACATGGTGGCACCTGCTGGTCTCCCCCCTCTCCTCTGGGTTTCATTGCCTTCAGTTTCTGGCTTCCTCTGGCTTTTTCTCTCTGTGCCCCTGTGGGTTTCTCTTTGTGTCTCTCTCCATAGTCATCGTGTTTATAAAGAACTCCAGCAAGAGGATTAAGACCCACCCTGGGCCACGCCCCACTGAAGCAATCCAATCAAAAGGTCCCACCTACAGCAGGTCTATCCCCACAGGAAAGATCAGCTCTAAAGATATGATTTTCTGGGGTCCACAAAAGCCTCAAACCACCACACATACAATGTGCTTGGCCCATAGCACACATTCAATAAATGTTAGTAGCTACTATTATTAGCATCACGAGCTATCACCCATATATTGCTGACTTTCAATAGAGAATATAGAGAGAGTCAATAGAGAGCAATAGATGCTCACCCGTATATTGCTGGCTGCCGCTCTCTCCTCTTCGTGGCCATATTTTTTTTTCCAAAAATTGTGGTAATGTAAATAAACCACAAAATTTCCCAGTTAAACCATTTTTAAGTGTACAATTCAGTGGTATTAATTAAATTCACAATGTTATGCTATCACCACCATCCATTACCAAGACTTCTTCATGACCCCAAACAGAAACTTTGAACCTATTAGGTAAAAACTCCCTATTCCCTCCTCTCTTGGTGCCCCACCCCCTTCCTCTAATCTACTTTTCTGTCTCTATGAATGTGCTTATTTTAAATATTTCTGTAAGTGGAATCGTACAATTTTTGTCCTTTTGTGTATGGCTATTTCATTCAACATAATGATTCTAAGGTTCATCCGGGTTATAGCATGCATTGGAAAGTCATTCCTTTTTACTACTGAATAATATTGTGCTTCATTCATACATTCATCTCTTTTTGGACATGTGGGTTGTTTCTACCATTTGGCTATTGTGAATAATGCTGCTGTGAACTTTGGTGTGCAAGTATCTGATCAAGGTCCTGCTTTCACATCTTTTGGGTATATATCTAGGACTGAAATTGGCAGGTCATATGATAATTTTATATTGAACTTTTTTGAAGAACTGGCAGACTTTTCCACAGCAGTTGTACCATTTTACATTTCTACCAGCAATGTGAGAGTTCCACTTTTTCCACATCCTCTCCAACACTTGATATTTTCTTTCTTTAAAAAAAATAATAATAATAGCCATCCTAGAGGGTATGAAATAGTGTGTTGGTTGGAGTCTTCGGTGGACTCCAGAAAATCATGTTCTTAAGCCAGCCCATTCCTGTGCATGTAGACCCACTGCACATGAGACCTTTTAGTTTGATTCCATTAAGGGACCTTTTGATTAAATCACTTTTGATTGGATTGAATTCCATTGGGGGCCTTTGATTGGAGCACTTCAGTGAGGCGTGACTCAGGGTGGCCTTGGCCCTGGTGCTAGAGAGACATGCAGGGACACACAGAGGAAGAGTGCCATTTTTTACCCTGCCATGTGAGAGAGGACCCCAGGATTGCCTGTAGGTATAGAAAGAGAGAGAAACTCCAAGAGGCTGAGAGACAGGCCAGAGATTGGAATCAGTGGAGCAGTCCAAGCTGAAGGAGAGGGAAGAGATGAGCTAAATGCCTGATCACCCGCAGCTGAGCTCAGAGAGAAAGTGAGCCTGGAAGAGAAGTCAGAGACCAGCTGCCATCTTGCCCTGCCACATAGCAAGAGTCCAGGATCACCAGCAGCCAACCTTTGATGAGACAGCATCACTGATGATGCCCTGATTTTGACATCCTCACAGCCTTGGAACTGTAAGCTTCTACCCTAATAAATTCTGACTATGAAAGCCAACACATCCCTGGCATTTTGCATTGGCAGCCTTTGGTAAACTAAAACAAGAGGTATATCATTGTGATTTGATTTGTTGACTAATGATGTTGAGCATCTTTTCATGTGCTATAAGCTATTTGTATGTCTTCTTTAGAGAAATACCTACTTAAGTCCTTTGCCCATTTTTTGTTTGTTTTTAGGTTCTGTTTTTTTTAATTAGGGAAGTTATAGGTTTACAGAAAAATCATGCATAAAATACAGAGTTTCCATTTACCACTGTTTTAGTTTCCTGGGCTGCTTAAGCAAACACCATGAAATGGGTTGGGTTAAACAATGGGAATTCATTTGCTCACAGTTTTGTGGCTCGGAAAAAGGTCCAAATCAAGGCATCATCAAGGCAATGCTCTCTCCCTGAAGACTGTGGCACTTGGGGCTGGCTGCTGGCGATCCTTGGTCCCCAGCCTGATATAGGATCCTTTTTAACGACTCCTTCTCCCAGTCAGTACCTGCTGAACAAGCACCTGAGCCCTGGTGTGCACCGGCTGGTGGTGTCCCTTCACCTCCACACCCCCCACACCCCTAAATACTGGTAGGTAACTTCAGAGGAGGACATGAGCTCAAGTTTCCTTCCCAGGCCATTTGCATCTTGTACGAGGATATAGAGAGGCCACATCCAACATACACTTTTAGGAGGAGGACAGGAGGTGGAGCCGGTGTGGACTGGGCCTACTACCAGCTGCTCACACCCACCCAAAGGTGCAGATTCCTCAGGGTGGCAGGTGGGCCTACACACCTGAAAGCCTTCAGCAGCCACCCAAGGCACAAGGATGTCATGGTTAGCTATCAGGTCTCCATTTCTCAGCTGCTAGACTTGCTTCTTTCCTCCTACTATCTCAAAACTCCTGAGAAGTATCCCTGAAGAAGCCTGGGGAAGCAATAAAGAGGGGTGAGTTAAGTGTCTTGGTCACTTGAGTGACTCTCCATTCCACCCAATTTCCCTCCCCTGACCCATCAGGCTCACATAGCACCCCAAATCTCCCCACCATGCACTCTGGTCCTGGCTTCACCGGGTGCTATATGGTCTTGGGTAGCCCCAGTAGACCATGGTAACCACCAGGAAGGTGGGCATGTAGCTCAAGGTGGGTTAGAGGAGCTTGGTGTCCCAGCCAGTTGAGGAACAAGTGTGGGCTTGGCAGGCAGGCAGTGCATGTTCCATGCAGTCCATCACAAAGGACAGTTGGCTTCCACTTCCCTTCTATGATTTTCATCAACTTAGGAATGTCCGGAAATGATATGAGCCCAAGTTTACTTCCCCACAGCTCACCATGCCTGGCCTGAGCTCTAAATTGAAAGGAATGTTTTTTAACTATTTTTCAGGTCCCCAAGACATGCCCCCACATATCCTGCTCCATCTTGTCCAGGGGGATTCCCAGAAACATTATACCTCCCATCCCTGCTCAGTAACGATTGTGGCCCACAGTCCTCAACAGGCAGGTCCCATCTCAGGAAAATCTTGAGGCTACATAGCTTGAAGTGCTCACTCAAAATTAAAAATCTAGGTATAAAACCATTATGAGACACCACTTCACACCCACTAGAATGGCTATCATTTGAAAAAAAAACAAAAAACAAGTGTTGGCCAGGATGTAGAGAAATAGGAGCACTCATGCATTGTTGGTGGGAATGGAAAATGGTACAGCCACTGTGGAAAACATTTTGGCGGTTCCTGAGAAAATTAAACATAGAATTGTCATATGTTCCAGCAATCTCACTTCTAGGTATATACTCAAAAAGACTGACAGCAGGGACTCAAACAGATGTTTGCACACCAATGTTCATAGCTGTATTATTCACAACAGTCAAAAGATGGAAGCAGCCCAAGTGTCCATCAACTGATGAATGGATAAACAAAACGTGGTACATATAGGCAATGGAATATTATTCAGCCGTAGAAAGGACTGAAGTTTTGATACATGTTACAACATAGATAAACCTTGAAGACATCATGTTGAGTGAAATAAGCCAGACACAAAAGGACAGATATTGTGTGATTTCACTTTTATGAAATAACTAGGGTATGCGGCTTCATAGAAACAGAAAGTAGATTACAGGTTACCAGGTACAGGGGAGCGGGGGTGGAACGGGGAGATATTGCTTAATGGGTACAAAGTTTCTGTTTGGGATGATGGAAAAGTTTGGGTAATGGATGGTAGTGATGGTAGCACAACATTGTGAATGTAGTTAACATCACTGACTATTATACTTGATAGTCATTAAAATGGGGACTTTTCTGTTGCATGAAGGTTATCACAATAAAAATTTAAAAAAAAAAAAAATCTTGGTAAATTACATTCCTCAACAGCTCACTGCATATGTATAGATGTGAGTGGCTTCCCCCTCTCTGGGTTTCAGATCTCTCCTCAATACAAAGTGGAGATTCAGGGAAGTCACTGTATTAGCCAAAGGGGTGCTGATGCAAAGTACCAGAAATCTGATAGCTTTTATAAAGGGTATTTATTTGGGGTAGAAGCTTACAGTTACAAGGCCCTAAAGAGTCCAACTCAGAGTTACTTCCTCACCTAAGTCTGTTGCCATGTGTTGAAGCAAGATGGCGGGTGACTTCTGCCTGGTCTCTCCTTCCTTCTTCCTCTTAAGGCTCCACGGGCCCA
>JAQZBX010039526.1:0-23001 GCA_029593785.1 Cabassous unicinctus
TTTTTTTTAAGATTTATTTATTTTATTTATCCCCCCCTTGCTGCTTGTGCTGCTGTGTCCATTCGCTGCGTGTCTTCTCTGTGTCTGCTTATCTCCCCCTTGCTGTGAGGTCTTGCCGCATCAGCCCACGGTGCCGTGCCAGCCGGCCTGCCCTCACAAGGAGGCGCCGGGAAGCGAACCCGGGGCCTCTCATATGGTAAACGGGGGCTCTATCCACTGCGCCACACCCGCTTCCCGAGGACAGTTTCTATTAATTTCTTTTTTTTTTTCCTGTGAGTAGTCCATATTTTCTTGTTTCTTTGCATACCTTATCATTTTTTTCATTGAAAACTGGACATTTGGAATAATATAAGGTGGCAACTCTGGAAATCAGTTTGTCCCCTCCCCAAGGTTTGTTCTTGCTGCTTGTTGTGATTGTTGTTGTTTGTTTGTTTAGTGACTTTCCTGAGCTAATACTGTAAAGTTTGTATTCTTTGTCAGCTGTGGCTAATGTAGCCACTGCTCAGTTACCTCAATGGTCCAGAGAGTTCCTTAAATGCCTGGAACAGCAACAACAAAAATGTCTCCCCATCTTTGCTCTGTGAGTCTGTTCATGCACACCTTCAACACTCAACCAAGCAGTTTACAGCTCTGCCGAATCTTCATTTAGGTTCTTCTTAGCTTTTTTCTGAGAATTTGCCCCTCTTTGTATATTTGCATAACCACCTAGAGTCCCAGGAACACATGGCAGCTTTACAAGGTCCTTATTCCCCAAAGCATCTCACGGCACAGCCTTTCCTCCTGAGTTTTTTTGGTGTGTTTATTGTTTGCCCCAATTGTATCCCTTGCCCCAGGCAGCAGTGGCAAATACATTTGCCTGAAATGTTTTCAGGAAACACCTCTCAGTAGTTATTTCTCCAATGTAGAATACTTCTGAATGTAGGTAAAATAAATGCAAGCCCTTTGCTCCAGTTCTTCAGGGAGCCACAAGACAGGTCAAAATAAATAACTACACTTCTTTCTAAATAAGTCATTCTCTGCAAGCTCCAGCACCAGTAACTCAAACTGGGAATGTGGACTGCCATCTTCAAGACCGTCACTGAGCCAGGGGGTGGGGGTGGGGCCAACAGACATTAAAACGCAACAGCAATCTCCTATCAAGATTCAGCCACATTTTCCTTGATTAAAAATTTGCCTGGTTGTTATAAACCTTTGGCTCATTTCCAGAGTTCTGATAAAGTTGGTCATCCCAGGTTTTACCAATTTATTCACTGTTTTTGTAGAGGGACAAGCCCTTGGAGTTCCCTACTCCACCATTTTTACTAACGTCAACCTGCATCTGCTGAAGAACATTCTTTAGTATTTCTTGCAGTGTGGGTCTGTTGGTAACACACACTCTCAGCTTTTGTTTGTCTGAATATGTCTTCATTTCTCTTTCATTTTTGAAGGATATTTTCTATGTGTATAGAATTCTAGGTTGATAGTACTTTTTCTTTCATCATTCCTTCATCTTCTTGATTCTATTGTTTTTCATGAGAAATTGACATCCTTCTTATTGTTATTCCCCAGAGTGCAATGTGTCTTTGATCCTCTGGCTGCTTTTAAGATTTTCTTTTTTAGCTTTGCTTTTCAGAAGTTTGATTATGATGTACCTGGGTGCATTTTTCCTTTGTATTTATACTGCTTGGGTTTTCCTGAGTGTGTTAGATATGTAGCTTGATGACTTTCACGAGGTTTTTTAGCCAGCATCTCTTCAAATAGTTCTCTTGCTCTGATCTCTTTCTCCTCTCTTCTGGACTCCATTTATATATGGGTTAGACCATTTTATATCATACCACAGGTTGCTGATGATTTTTTTTCCCTTTCCATTATTTTTTCCACTTTGTACTTCAGTTTAGGTACTTCAGTAAATTGCCCTATCTTCAAGGTCACTAATCATTTTTTCAGCAAGTGTCTAGTCTTCTTTTAAGCCCACCCAATGAATTCTTTTTTCCCCCAGATATTGTATTTTTCAGCTCTAGGATTTCCATTTGGTTTCTTGTAGAGTTTCCATTTCTCTACTGAAATTCTCCATCTTTCCACCCATTTTTTCTTCTAAATTATTTAATGTGTTTATAGTAGTCATTTAAAAGGTTTTGCTTGTTAAAATAACAACATTTGGGTCATTTATGGGACTCCTATGGGATTTATTTTTCTTTTGATTATGAGTCAAAATTTCTTATTTCTTCACAGTTCAGAATATTTTCTATTTTATGTCAGATATTGTAACTATGTTTCACTCAATGATTTAATCAGAAATTGAGCTAAATCAGAGCTGAACCTTTGGTTAGTTACAACTGACCTCTGGTTTCAGGTAGAATCAGGTCCCTCCCTCCTTCAGAGTTTTAGTGTCTAAGCACTGTGAGAATATGAGATTTCACTCTGTTTTCCAGCCTTTAATCCAGCCTTCTTAGTGACACTGCTCACTCAGAAAAATTCTTGTGGGAGAGAATTGGCAGGTATGGAGCACTAATTCTGTGTTTGAGGCTTTTCTAGATTTCAGTGTTGCAGGCTAGACAATATTTGGCTTTAGAAGCTTAGATGGTTTTTCGTTGTCTCTATGGCACTCCTCTACCTATTTGTGTCCCTAACTTGACAACTTGTCCCAAAAAGTGAACTATATTTGTCTGTACTAAGCTGCACTCATTTAGAAAGAGCTTGTCCCTTAGTGGAATTTTGTTCATTTGAACTTCATTGTGTCCACCATTCTTTGAAGGTTTCAAGAAAAAAATATGACTTATTTTTAGTTTATCCAGTGTTTTACTCTTGATGAAGCAGGAACTATAACAAGCTTTATATAACTGGAAGCAGAACCCCATGAAATTTTATAAACAGGCTTATGTTTTGAAAAAATACTTCAAACTTAGAAAAAGGCAGGATGTTGATTGCTTAAGTTTTTTATATCATGCTGTAGTATTTTATAATGTGGCAAATCACACTGATTGATTTTCAAATGTTACACCAACCTTGCATAGCAGGAATAAACCTAAATTGATTTTGATGTATTCCTTTATATATCACTGGATTTGAATTGCCAATATTTTACAGGACTTTTAAACATATATTCATAAGATATTAATATTTATTTTTTATTTCCTCTTGAAGTCCTTGGCGTGTTTGGAGTCAAGGTAATGCAGGTTTCATAAAAACCGTTGGAATGTTTTCCCTACTGTTTTATTCTCTGGAAGAGTTCCTGCAAGATTGACATTAATTCATCCTTAAACATTTGCCAAGGAGTCTCTTCCATATTTACCTCCTCAAATATGACAAACAAACAATCAAATGAAAGAACCATTTAATACAAGTCAGTGCCTGGAACATTATGGTGTCTCAAGCATGCCTGAATGTTCCTTGAAATTTGAGATTAAGTATGAGATTAGATCTATTTTATTTTTTTCTAAACTGAGTCTTTCTTACAATCAAAAAGTTCAGGTTCTTTCATTTTTTTGAGGTTGTCTTGCAATGCTATCTGAAGCTTTTGGTGTCTACCTTGCCCTCCTTTACCTTCCCATACACCTTCTCCCTACTCAGCCCAGTGAATACATAGAGGAGGCCCAGCCTCCTCATATACTTGCAGAGTGCTCGTGGACTCAGCTTACACTAATACCAGAGACACCCAGATGAATTGTCTTTTAGTGAGCATGACCCTGATCCATTCCTGGCTAGAAGGTCTCTATAATTTGGTTCTGAAATCTAATTGAGAAGTGCTTTCTATAAGGAGGTTTTTGGTTTTTTTTTAAAACTACAAAGACAGTGGAATAGGCTGGGTAAAACTAAGTTGTATTAATACTCTGAAGAAGGATAATGAGAGATGGAGAGCTGTGAACAAGCAGATAATGGCTAAGAGAGCATTGGTGGTAGCTCATGAAGAAGCCCTTGTCAGAGTAAGTGGAAGGGCAAACAGTTGAACTGTAGGCTGAAAACATAGCCATGAACCCATCAAGAATGCACTAATGAGAGGCACACCTGAATTACTAGGAAGTTTGGTGGTAGCTCTTCTCTGCAGGCCAAGAGGAATGGTAGCAGAGGTGATCACAGAGATGGACTTATTAACATGTTGGGGGTGCTGGAGGTAATAGAGGTCAGGTGGTGGCACTTAACTGCCAGCAGCCAGGAGGCTGCAATTACCTAACGACCATGAAGTCCAGATGATCAGCCAAGGGTGCTTGACCTATGAGGTATGATGCAGATGTTTAATAGAACATGGTGTATATAGGGGCAAAATAGGCAGGCAGTCAACAAGGGTGCTGCCTAAAATCCATAATAAAGAAAAAAGCAAGAATGGAGGAGTACTATAGTTCAGAGTACAATTGTAAAAATGTTCTCCCATGAATTGTAACAAATGTACCCACGAATGCAAAGTGTTACTAATTGGGAACTCTGTATTTTATGCATGACTTTTCTGTAAACCTACAATTTCTCTAATAATAAAAAAAAGAATGGAGGAATGGAAGACTGAGGGTGATTGCCCCAATAAAAACTCACAATCACTTCAATCTCTTGCTCAGTTCCCAGATTAGAGCCAATTTTCAGATCTGGAAACCATCAAATAAAAAGATGGCCAAATCCCTAAGAGGAAGAACCTTGCAATGCCATGGGCAAGTGCATAATTGTGACAATTATCCCCAGTTCTTGCAGAAAGGAACCTATGGCTATTTATGTGGTGACTGTGTACTGAGGAAAGGGAAATAACCAACATTTCGAGGACTATTGGAGGCAGAGACTGAATTGACATTGATACCTTGAGAGCCAAAGTGTCACAATGATCTACTCCCACTCTCTGCCCCCTTAGAGTGAGGAGCTACAGGGATCAGGCATTAAGTGGATTCCCAGATCATAATAGACCTACTGGGTCAATGGACCCCACCCAGTATTCATTTCTAAGTACCCATGGGCATAAATTGGAATTGATATACTTGGCAATTGGAATAACCCCTACCCCCAACACACACACATTGGGTCCCTAGTTTATGATGTAAGAGCTATCATAGTAGGGAAGTCCAGAATGCAAACCTTTAAAACTGCCGGAAGCCTGGAGACACCCCCCCCACCACCCATGGCCAAGGTAGTAAATAATAAACATTTTATCCTTGGGGGAGGTTTATGGGAGGGATTAGTACTGCTATAGTATGCTAAGCTGCCAAAAGCAGATACCATAAAATGTATTGACTTTAACTATGGGAATTTATTACAAGCTTGTGGGTTTGAAGCCATGCAAAAGTGCAAATCAAAGCATCATCAGGACAATGCTTTCTTCCTGAAAACTGGCTACTGGTGATCCTAGACCCCTTTGTCATATGGCAAACCACATGGCAGCATCTGCTGGTCTCTCCCTTCTCTTCCGGGTTTTGTTGCTTTCAGCTTCTTACTTCCGTGGCTTTCTCTCTCTTTGTCTGAATTTCATTCTCTTATAAAGGAATGCAGTAAGAGGGTTAAGACCCACCCTGAATGAGGTGGGTCACATCTTAAGTTAATACCTTATTCGCCAAAAGATCCTGCTTAAAATGGGCCCACACCCACAGGAATGGATTAACTTTAAGAACTTAATTTCTGAGGTATGTTCAGTTTCAAACCACCACAAGTATCACCACTATTAAGGACCTAAATGCTGCAGGCGTGGGAGTCCCTCTTATTTCTCCATTTAATTCACCAGTCTGAATATTGCAGAAACAGAATGGACTCTGGAGAATGATTTTAAGCTATTGAAGAATTAAAGTATTAAACCTGCTTATAGCTGCTGTGCTAGGTGTGGTATAATTGCTTGAACAGATTAACAAGACCTCAACTACAAGGAATGCAGTCATTGATTTGGCAAATGTGGTCTTTTCTACTCTGATTAGAAGAGAAGATCAGAAACAATCCACATTAACATGATATGAATAATATTCGTTTGCAGAACTAACTCTTCTGCCATCTGTCAAAATATAGTTCAAAGAGATCTAGAGTGCCCGGATATCCACAGAATATGGTGATATGATATGGTAGACTCTATGATGTGGGAGGTATCAGTGATAGGAAAAGATGCAGTGTATGGAATATGGCAAATTCAAGTGGGAGGACCATTTTACAGGTGCTTGGAATTCTGGGGTATGATCATGCCAACTGCAACAGAGAATTACATGCCCTCTGAGAAACAGCTGCTTCTCATATATAACAGCTGGACCCTGGTAAAGAAGAAATGCTTGATTATAGAAAACCAAGTGACATTCATCTGGAACTTCCCATTATGAGATGGGTCCTACTGGACCCACCAAGTCATAGAGTCAGATAGTTCCAGCAGGGGTCCATTGTAAGATGGAAATTACATATCCAGGATTAAGCCCTAGCAGGATTTGAGAATACAAGTAAACTACAGGGACAGGTAATCCAGATGACCATGTTATTTATCACTGTTTCCCCAGTGCCCCTTTCCAAGCTGCACTAATGAGGGTGAATTTAGTTTGTAATAGGGCAGGCTCAGACCATGGGTCCAAGCAGAATATGGACAGTGACTGAATTACAGCTACTTTCAGGGGGTTCTGAAAGATCAGCAGTGCACCTAGTCATCCACTTTATGTAGAAGAAGATATCTGAGGTAAGAACAAATATGTGTTCCTGGGCAATGGTCAATGGCCTGGAATTCCAGTCAGGATCCTGGAGGAAAAATTACTGGAATATTAGAAACAAGGAGGTCTGGATAGAGGAATGTGTATGGACATATGGGGATAGGTTAATGTGTGAAGATTTTGTATTATACATTAATGCCCACCAGAAAGCATCCACCATGGTAGAAGCAGTGAATAACTGAGCAGATAAAGTAATTTAGCCTGTTGATCTTCAGCCTTCATCATCAGCTACCCCAAAACTGGTAAGAAGGGCACATGGAAGGAGTAGCTATGATGGCAGAGATGGAGGTTTTGTATGCATGGGCCAAGAGCATGGACTCCCACTTACTAAGGATGATCCTGCTACTGCTGCATCTGAATGTCCAACTTTTCAGCAACAGGGACCTACACCGAGTCCAATATGGCACTATCCCTCAAGGAGACCAACCAGCCACTTGGTTGTAAGTATCTCCACCAGCCCCCTTCCATCCTAGAAGGGCCAGTGGTTCATCCTCATAGGGATAGATACCATTCTGGATATGGGTTTCCTTTTCCTTCCCACAGAGACTCAGCTAGTATCCAGGGCCTTATGGACTGCCTTGTTTACAGGCATTGAACCCCACACAGCATATTATCTGACTAGGGAACTCACTTTACAGTGGAGGAGCTATTGGAGTGGGTCCATGATTATATAATCCAATGGTTGAATCACATACCACACCATCTGGAGGTGGCTGGCCTCAGAATGCTTGAATGGCTTTCTGAAGCCAAAGTTGAAGCAACAGTTTGAAAGAAACACTCTGAAAGGATGGGGTGCCATTCTTCAGAACATAGTGCATTTATGAACTCAGAGACCTCTGTATGGTCCTGTATGTCCAATAAGAAGGATAGGATACATAGATCTGAGAACCAAGGAATGGCTCCACCTACAACCCAATGACCCACTGGGGGGATTTTGTGCTTCCCATCCCCGGAACTTTGGGTTTTGCAGGGTGGAAACTCCTGGCCCTCAAAAGGGGATCACTCTGACAGGGGATACAGTATGGATCCCATTGAACTATAACTTATGCCTGCTGTCAGGGTATTATGGACTTTTTGGGCCCAGAGACCAGTGGGTTGGGTTCTCTCCTTGTTAAAAAGGGAGATTAAGCATTAGATATGTATAAAGGAAATGTTACCACCAAACTGAACCAATCTCTTCTATAAAATCAGTATTTAAAGAAAACTGAGGAGGGAATGACTTCCTAATTATACATCTGCTATTTGCTCTTCTGTCTAGTTATCACCTCTAGTAATATCAGGTGCCCCCTTATGTGCAGGGCCTACACTCTGGGAAACACCGATATGTCAGATAGTGATACTCACTATCATTTATGGAATGCCTTGTAGAGCTAAATGCTTGGCATATTTTCATCCATTACCTAATTTAATGCAATTATCCCCATTTTGTAGATGAGGAAACAGGCTCTGCAAGGTAGGATGACTTGCCCAATATCAAAAGGCGGAGTAGCAGCACAACTGGAACTTGAACCAATATTTCCAGCCTCCATGCTACTTTGCCATTTGGAGAGGAGGAAGTAAGAAATGAGGGGCAATAGGAAGATCCGGGAGGATGGGCTGGCTTCTGCAGTTCTTGGACCATGACAAATCACAGTCTTCTGGGACGTTGATTAGCCACTTGATATCACCTCCTTGGACCATGATGTCCCCAGCAGTAGCACAGACCACTGGACTAGATGGTCCCTAAGAGACAAAGATCTTCGATGGGCTCTCCCTGTTCTTGCAGGTTGCTCTGTTAAGACCCTGAGGGAGAAAACCAGGATGATAATGATGACCTCAATCTGAGGCTTGGCTTCAAATATAGGCTAATCTTCCTCTCCTGACAGGCAGGGGAGATCATAGCCCACCCCTGGCTTCTCATAAGGGGAGGATAAAGGAAACTTGAAGGCATCAGAGCAATGGCAGATTCCTTATGGTGGAGATCTGGCTTGGAGGTGGACAACAGACGGATGTTCCAGAGATGGAGCCAGGTCACTGGGCAATGCCCCTCTCATCCCTCATGGGTCCAGGGCTGGGTGGCCTTAGAGTTTCTTTTTTGTATGCTGTTTTTTTCAACCCCATCTCCATCTATGTTACACCCAGACCTGTTAATATGTTTTTAAGGCTTTTCCCATCTGGCTCCATCCTACCATTCCAGACTATGCCTCACTGCACCCCCATAACCACATCCCCATCACTGTGTCCTCATCACTGTACCTCATCAGTGCATCTTGTCTTTGTTCATTACATTTTCCTCCCCTGTAATGTTTTGCCTTGGCTTCTTCACCTAGTGAAATCCTACTGGTCTTTCAAGAATCCATGGAATTATGTCCTCCATGCAAACCTCCTCATTCCCAAATGCTAGAATCATTCTTTCCTTCTCTCCTAAGCACAGTTTTGATGCCTCTCATATAACTTCCAATACCTTGTCCTTGTTATGGTAGATAATTAAATTTAGTTCAATCCAGTAAACTCAGTCCTATTCAATAAGTTAAACAGTCTATTTTGTTTTCCAAATAAATGCATAGCAAATCTCAGATTTGCTCCTGACTCCATCAGCCTTCTCTCCAGGATGGTGTCTGGCTGCACGAGTTTGGCAGAGCTTATATAACCATGTCAATAGTGAAGCAGAGGGAACCAGGATCCGCTTGCTAAGGTCCTCATGTTGTTGTCTTCACAGCGAAGTTTCTCTGCATCGGGTTCCTGGGTGGATGCTGAATTCTAAAATGGTGAGCTCACGGTCTGAACACACAGCAGGTTCTCTTGTCCTGCTCAATGTCCGTCGGTCCTCCCCTGCTGACTCAGTGTCCCACCCCAGCCCTGACCAGTACTATGTTCCACCCCCAGATTTGGTTGTGGCTCCACTTTGTTCTCAAACCCAGGAAACACCTCTGTAGCCCTTAGCTCTCTTGCCTTCCATCCCGTCTAGCTCTCCAGACAGACTCTCAATCACCTCCAAGTTCCCTTTGTGATGTTTGTGCCCCTTCCAAGGAATAAGGGACCCATGGGAAGTGGGGAGCAGCCCCTGAGATCTCTCTTTGCCAAACCACTACTTTGCTGTGGCTGTCCCAGTTGGAACAGAGTTGCAGGGTACCCTGGTGGCAGCCTCCTCCCCATTTTTGTACTAAAGTCTAAGAGGAGGAGTCAGAACACCTAGTGCCACCCTTGCTTTTCCTACTTCTGTTTCCTTCTCCTTCCCAGGATCCACAGTGAAGGAGGGCAGGTTTTCCCCTTCTTCATCCTCTCTATTTGTGGTGTCTTCTATACCATATCTTCCTCCTTCCCAAGGTATCATTCACTGCAGTGGTGGCCAGGAGTGGGAGCATGGTTTTTTTGGATATAGAAATGCAAAACATATTGTTTACTCTTTTCAGAACACCATTTTCATTGCATCGGGTATATAAAGTTTCCTTTGACAATAAACAGTTAAGCTGGTTTTTTAAAATATATGTCAATTTAAAGGAAAATATCAAGTAAATGATAGTCAAGTTGATAGCAGGAATGGGACAAATTGTGATGATATAAGGTCAATGGCTGAGCTTTAGGAAACACAGGACAAAAATAAAGAGCTGTGATGGATACTTAAATAGGAAAGACCTCGGTGTCCTCTTTGAAGACAGTCAGGTACACAGCTAATTAGAAAACACAAGAGATTGGAAGTGCAACATGCTATGGGTATTCAGGAGAAGCTAGGAAGAGTGGTATTCAGGAGAAGCTAGGAAAAGGTGGCAATTGAACTGGGCTTTAAAAATAAGAAGCTGGAGAAGAAATACATCCCAAATGGGGAGGGAATGACGATAAGATAGTACACATGAAGGCACTTTGAAAACTGTTGAATGGGAGGCAGTATAGATAATTACTATTATTTCTGATCAGAGGGAGGGACAGAGTTCTGGGGCAGGGACAATCTTTTGGGCGGCAACAGGGGAGGGCTGAAGGGGGCAGATGGCCTAAGAAGCCTCAAGGTTGCCAAAGATGCTGTGGTCAAAACATATAAAACAAAAACAAAAACAACAAAAAAAACAAAAACAGATGTTGAAGACCCTTGCTGGCAGTGCCAGCCCAAGATGCCATTTGAGCTGGCAAAGTGTGTGCCTTCAAAGCCACTAGCCTTTCCTTCCAGCCTCCTTCTTTCTCTTCCAGGAAATTCTCTGACCCTCTACCCTGCTCTGGGCTCTCCCAGCACCACAGGCAGCTCTGGGGGCCTCAATTATACTAGGGTCTCTAGAACTTATTAAATTGTCTGCTCAGTTGTTATAATAATATGGAGAGACTGAGGCCCAGAAAAGAGAAAGCAAATCTGAGGGAAAATCAAAATGGAGCCCAGGTCTCTGAACTCCCAGACCTCTGTAAAGGGTTTGGAGCTGCTTAGGGCTGCCTTAACAGGAAGGGCCCATTTGGAAAGACAGGAAGTAGGATCTCATTCTTTAAAGCTTTTTATTTTTTTTATTTTTTTAAAGATTTATTTATTTATTTATCCCCCCCTTGCTGCTTGTGTTTGCTGTGTCCATTCGCTGTGTGTTTTTTCTGTGTCTGCTTATCTCCCCCTTGCTGTGAGGTCTTGCCGCATCAGCCCACGGCGCTGCGCGGGCCGGCCTGCCCTCACAAGGAGACCCCGGGAAGCGAACCCGGGGCCTCCCATATGGTAAACGGGAGCTCTATCCATTGAGCCACACCCGCTTCCCTAAAGCTTTTTAAAGAGCAAGAGCTTTTTAAAAAACAGCAAGGAAGATTTAGATGAAAATTTAGCAAACACTATTGACCACCTACTATATGACCAGGACATGAGCTGAGTTCTTTTACATCTAAAAAGCTACGAGTCTTTGAATCCTATCAACAGCAAATATGTCTAATAAATATGTATTAAGATACTTACATGCTTAATGTTAAACCTGAACAGTAAAAACCATGCAGGCAAGCTGGAAACATTTTAGAATTCCCCACCCATCCCCCCGTTAACCTGCAGGGGTTTATGATCCTCTCAGAAGCAGACAGCCAGTCTGAGGCCCCTTTCTTCCTCTCCCTTGTGCCATAGTTCTCAAACATCATCGTGCGCAGGAATTGCTGTCTACAGTTGCATTATGGATTTCCAGGGTGACTTTAGGGATTTTCAAGGGTATTTTGGACCCTATGTGCTTTTTGCTGAATTATGAATCAAACCTTCACATAAGATAAGATTCCACTGGAGTCCGCTTTCCATGATTCCTGCCACTGTCAGCAGCACATCAGGAATGGAGCTGGGGTTGGGAAAGAAATATATTATCTACTAGAGGACTTGAAATCTGCCAGCGTTTAGGGAGAGTCTGCCTTCAGCAAAGGACATCAGGCAGCTGCTGGCTCTGGCTGGGAGGAATACCTTCCTGTTTGTTGCGTGTGTTCTGCAGCCGGGAAACACCAAGGTACCTGCTTGGGGCTCCCTTGTCTCCTTCATAAGGTGCCTGCCATGGGAAACTTGCCATGCCTTAGAGTCAAGCTTCCCAAACCTACTATTGTTGTTCAATTCCAGGGCCTTGCCCCCATATCTCTAAGTGCCGGGGCAGAAAGCTGCATTTTAAACAAGTGCTCCAGATAATTCTGACTCGGCCAGCTTGGCCCCATGCATTGGGGAAGCCTCATCTTGGACCCTTTACCCTAAGTAGGGTGTGGGGCCTGCAGACTGGGAAAGAGAGGCAGTCTGATGCTCCTGGGTCCTGACCAGCTGGGTCTCAGGGCCTGGCTCTATAATGGAAAGGACACTGCAATGGGAACTGAGATAGCTGAGTACAGGTCCCAGCAGAACCACATAGAGTAACTTCACCTCCCTCAGTCTGTCTCCTCGTGTTTATCCTGGAAGGTACGGACCTAGGTCAGAATCGCAGAGGAGTGGCCCATGAGACAATTCAAGCCAGTAGAAATGCTGCACTGGGCTCACATGATGATTTTCTTTTTAAAATTGATACCACATTTAAATATTGAGAGATTTTGTAGATTTCTGCCTTAGCCTACCTACATTGCCACAAGCCAAAGGTTGAATGGACCTGAGAAGTCAATGCCCCTTTAGATGAAGTACATTCTCTCCAGTTTGCCCCAGTCCCCACCATTCCCTATTACATCTCTCCTGGACATCTTCACTGCTCTTTGCTACCTTCTGGCCTCTGTAGGTATCTGAGCTGATTCTGAATGTCCTTTCCACTCTTATCACCCTGTAAGTCTAGAGTCTACAAAATTGTCTTTCCCCAGCTTAAGAGTTAATCATCAGCTTCCTTTTATGTAAATGAGAACAGGAGAGTCTTGCTTGGCTAATTCTCTCTGAAAAATCTTGTTCTGATGTTATTTTTCACTGACTCTGTGTTCAGGTCAACATTTGCCTACTAGGAAGCCCTTTCTCACCCCTGACTGAAGCTCTCTGAAGCCAGCAGCAGCTGTGATGTCCGGGAAGCTCAGGCGGGTTAATAAGATGAAGGGGGATTGGGTGCGCCCAGACCAGATACTGATCTGGGCTGCTTGGGTCCTTGCAGCCACCACCGAGGGTAAGATGCCCAGTGTGAGGGGAGGGGTCTCAGAAGTTGGGGTGGGAATTGCACCTTGGAGGATTTTCTACTGATGATACATATTGGTGGAAATGAATTTTTCAAAGGTCTCTGAGGACCCATGGAGGGATGTGTGGTCCCTCAGGGAAACTGGGGTTCCCTGGTGTTGCTGAGAGCCTGAGACAAGAGCCTCCTTTTTGGGCACAGGTAGAGCACAGAAGACTTTGGTCCTGCCCTCGGATTGCTCACACTGTTTGAGGGTCTTGGAGAGCTTTCTGTCTTGGGCACTGGGAGGCACATGGAATGAAGCCTGTGCCGCTGTGGTTCTGACGGCAAAGACAGGACTTTCACCATTGAAATGACATTAGAACAGGGACCCAAGACACCTGGGTCCTGCCTAGTGAATACTTGGGCAGTTTCTTGCTTAAGGCTTCATATTCCAAGTGAATTCTGAGAAGCTTGGATGAGCTCAGCCTCCCAAAATATCATCTTCACACCCCTGGATGGAGATGAGATGATTTCAGAAGGCATCTGGATGAGAGATTTAATTTTAAAATGTAAATTTTAAAATTTTAATTTTAATTAATGCATATTTATTTCAAAAGCCTATGCTTAATTCATCAATACCACAACTCCATAGATGTTATTGCTTAGGCTTACTCTAGGTAAAGTTTTAAAAGTTTATTTAAATTTGATTGTAAGAAAAATAAAAAGGCAATAATCATACAGCCTATGCACAGATATGCCAGTAATTGCGCTGAGCTGTTGGAATGTGGGAAACTCTGACCAGATGATTCTGTGGGGCCCTAGAATCTACAGAGCCAGACCTGTTCCAGTCCTGTAGAAAGGGAGAGCTCTGTGCTAGAGATATGCAGCAGGAGGGAGAGCAGTTCCTGAGCTAACCAGGAAATTTTCCTGGCTTGGTGCTGGGCTCCCAGGAGAAGCTCAGTTAGTGTTCACTGACGGAGGTGACTTCTCAGGCCATCTTGAAGGAGGCAGTGAACACAGATTCGCTGATCCTGAGATACCAAGAGCGCCCGAACGCTTTCTGCTGCACACCTTGTGGGTTGAGAAAGAGCATCCCTGCCGGGTCGACCTCGGGGTTGGGCTGGTGTCCTGCCTCTCCCCAGCCAGCTTCTGATTCCTTCCCCTGTGATCCCTCAGGACTTGCTGATGATGCACCACTCAGGAACACCAGGCTGGGATGGGTCCGGGGAAAGCAAATCACCGTGCTGGGAAGCCCCAAGCCTGTGAACGTGTTCCTCGGGGTCCCTTTTGCTGCACCCCCTCTAGGACCCCTGCGATTTGCGATCCCACAGCCAGCACTGCCTTGGAAAGACCTCCGAAACGCCACCTCCTACCCTAAATTGTAAGGCTGGTCTCGGTCCCGAGGGTGACCTATGACTCTGGGAGTTGGGGGCAGAGCATAGAGGGGCAGCGAGGGTCATGCTGGCCAGTGGGAAGGGAGAGCAGGGGTGGAGGTTGGGGCGGGGGAGGACGAGGGCTACGGGAGCCGGCGAAGGCAGTAATATTCTCGTGGTTCCTCACCTGGCTGAAAAGCAGGATCCCTGGGGTCCTGTCTGAATTTCCTGAATCAGAATCTCCAGAGCTGAAATCCACATTATCTAAAAGCTCTCAAGGGATTCTGAGCACCAACCAGGTTTGGGAAGCACTGTGATGGGTTACTGAGTCTTTCGGTTAGAGGGACTCTTGAGGTGATTCCCTGAGATCTCTTGCCCCAGGCATACCCTCTGCAGTCAGACTGCATGAGAGCTTTCAAAGGCAGAAAGAACCAGACCAGAGAGGTTTTAGCTCAAAGTAAAGAATAGCATTCCAGAAGTCACAACTACCTAATGCAGTGCTTGGCCCTTTGTGGAATGAATACGCTCCGACACAGGTGGCCTGTGAGGAAGTGTGTCCCAGTCACTGGAAAGGTCCCAGTTTAGGTGAGCAAGCAGTTGCCTGGTTAATTGTGGAGGGACCTCGTGCACTGAGTATGAGATGAGACCTAAAATGCCCCAGGAACCTTCTGACACTAAGATGAAAGTCATTTGTTCATTTAATCATTCATTCATTTATTCATTCAACTAATATTCATTGAGCACCAACTCAAGATGTAGTTCTCTGTTAGGCCCTGGGAGACGTCACAGGGAATTAGTCACAGCTGCCTGCAAGAATCCTATAGTCTCATGGAGGAGGGGAGATTTTAACAATAACTGATAGTTAAAACATAGGGTGACAAGGGCAACCATTAGGGCATTAGAGATGGGTGCAGAGGGAGCACAGAGGACCTTTAGCCTAGCCTCGAGGGAAGGTCAGAGATGGCTTTGCTGAAAGAAGTGACATCTCAATTTCTAATAAAACAAAAGGGCGAGGAAGCATAAACACCTGTCAGGGGATAGATTTACAGTAATGGTTTCCTGCTGCCATACTGCAGACTATTCTATTTAAAAACAAAACACGTAAAAACCTAACATTAATTGAGCATTTAGTATAGTTGAAGTTTTCACATACATGATCTCATTTAATCTCACTCTAGCTCTGTGCTAGGGACTATGTGGTGCAGACAGTCCTGAGCTTTTAGCTGCTCACAGTTAAGTTGATGAAGCTGATGACACTCATGCCCAGGAGAAGTTCTAGAAAAGAACACAAGATATGAGGATGTTTCCAAAGAAGAGCTGTGGACTCCCTGGAGAAATCACAGAAGGCTCTTCAGAGGAGGTAGCACTTGAGTCTGAAAGAAAGGGAAGCCCATCAGCAAGCAGATATGGGACAAGAGCAGCCCAGTCCAAGAGGCCAGCTTGAGCAAAGGCTTGGCTGCAGGTGTCTCCATGCAGTTTGGCCTCAGTTGGTTCTTCGTAGAGAAGACTGGAAATGTCCAGGTGCTCCCCTGGGAGCAGAAGAGAGATATTTAACCCAGTGTCCTGCCCTCTACAGTGTTGGGGAATCATTGAGCCAGCTTGTCTCTTTATGTGTGCCTCTAATCAGGTAGTGGGTGTAGACGTGGGCATCTGGTAGGGGTTAATGTTACCATTATTCTGCACAATGCAATTTCTTACTCAGGAACCAGATCAAAGAGAATTATAATTGGGTTTCTTTGTTTGCTCTGCAACCATGGGTTGAGGGTAATGTTGGGCACGACTGGACTTTGTGCCAATAGCTCCCCATGTGCCTCTTCTGCTCAGGGTAGAGGAGACGGCCAGGCTTTCCTGTTGTTGTGAGAACTAGCGCCTGCCAAGCAAGGTCACTGACATCAGCTCTGGGGTCTTTCTCCTCCTTTTCTCCAAGGTGTCTCCAGAACTTGGAGTGGCTGGTCTCTGATCAACAGACGTTCAAGGTGCATTATCCAAAACTTACAACGTCAGAAGACTGCCTGTACCTTAACATCTACACGCCAGCCCATGCTGATAAGGACACCAGACTTCCTGTAAGGCTACCTGCGGTGCTCGTGGCTCCAGCTAACAGGTTCTTGGCCTGGGACCCAGGCAGGGCAGCTGAGTGCTAGAATCAGCCCTAGCTCCTGTTGGGTGAAATGGAAATGTCATCACAGGACACATTAAAAACAAAAACAAACAAATGAAAAAACAACTGTAAAAGTCATTATAATGATAGATTTGTTTTATCTTCTTTTCTGATTGATTCTTTACTGGTAGTAACTTGACTTTTTTTTGGTATTTTTTTGCTTTTTAACTTTATTGAATATTTAATGGTATGTAAACTTGTAGAAAAGACACTGAATAAAAGGACTCTGTCATTTAATATTATTATTTTTTTAATTTGAGGAGACCTTTTTTTTTTCAAGAGCATAATAGCAGCCTGCAGTTTTTCTAGTTGCAAGTTAGACGGTCAGATAATGTTAGATATTTCGTTTAAGAATGTAAAGGATCCTTGAATAAGTGAGTAGGGGAGAAGGTCCATTCTGTGATCTCTCTTTGACCACACCCTCCCGTCCTCCTTTCACTACAAAGGGAGACCGGCTCTTCCATATTCCAACAGCAACATCTACTGAGTGCTACATGACCTAATTTAATCACCATGGTAACTGTGGGGTAAGGATGAGTGGACCCATTCTACAGATCAGGAAGAAGCAGCACAGGGAGGGTGGAGCAACTTGCTCCTCACTCAGCGGTAAATCCTGGCACCAAAGAATGTGCCGATAAGCTCCCCCTTTTCCTTACTTACTTTTTTCTTTTTTCTTGCCCCTAATATTGCAGTTTCTAATATGACCTAAAAAAAAAAAAAAAAGGTCTGAAAGAATTTATTATTAAGAGTATTAATAGGAATAATACAACTTGAATAATGTTTTATGTTCCCTGGTCCCAATTGTTCGAATCAATGTAGTAAAGTTTTTACATGTCTCTCCCTTTTTGCCCCCTCTCCTCTCCTCTCTTCTCTTTATAGATCAGAAAAAGCCTCAGATTAAAACTGCTTTTGCTATTATGCATGGCTGATAATTGTTTCCATCTTCCCACAGGCTCAATGATATTTAGCTAACACTGTCTGAGCACTTGAAATGTGCCAGCATTATTCCATGAGGTTTAGATGTGCAACATTGTTTAAACTGTATGATACTTTCATACTTCACATCTTACAGAAGAGAAAAACGAGCTTCTGAGAGGTTATGTGATCTGTGCAAGGTCACACAGCTAGACAGTCGTAGCAGAGCTGGGAATCAAACCCAGGCTCTTGGACACCAGAGCCCACACACCTAACCCTGGGCTTTCTTCTTTGGAAAGTGAGACATTTATATGTCCCCAAGGAAGAGTGTCCCAGCATGCATGGGGAGGGGTGACCAGAGAATTCCTCTCCCCTCCTTAGGTCATGGTGTGGTTCCACGGGGGTGCCTTGGAGATTGGCTCAGCCTCCATCTTCGACGGGTCCGCCCTGGCTGCCTACGAGGACGTGCTGGTTGTGGTCATCCAGTACCGGCTGGGCATATTTGGCTTCTTCAGGTGAGTCTCCTGGAGTATCTGATGCTCCTGACCTCCAGGGGGAATTTAGTGCCCAGCAGCCTTCAGTGACACTCAACAAAACTGGCAAGAGATATATCTCCAAATCTTAATGGTTTAACACAATCAAAATCTCTTTCCCATCATACAAAGTCTGGTCGGGTGTTCCTGACTGATTGCCAGGCACCCTTCCACTTGGTCCTGCAGGGACGCAGGCTCCTTCCCTCTTGTGGCTCTGTCTATAGGTGGAGAAAGAGCAAGCGGGATCATGAGAGGAAGGGTTTCTGGATTGGCCTGGAGGGAGCGCTCATCACTTCTGTTCACATATCACTGGCAGAACTCAATTGCATGGCCACACCCACCGGCAAGGGGGTGGGCGGGTAGGGAGAGGGGAGGAATGGAGCTCAGCTGTATGCCCTGGAAGATGAGGAAACAGGTTGTGTGAGCAGTTCAGTCTCTGTTACAGGGCCCAGCTCCAGGCTCCTCAAATGCTCACCTGAGAATAATCACGCCATTGCCCTGGCCTCCCTCCCACCAAGAGCATCTAATATGTACTGGGCACAGTGCTATGCCCTTGCCATGCATTATTTCAACTCACCCTCAAAAATAATCCCTACCAGAAATGCACCCCTATTATCCCCATTTTACAGTTGAGAATAATGAGCCACGGAAAGGTTAAATAACTTCCCCAAGGTCATAGAACAGAAATGGGTCTCTTGGCCACTTCCATTATCCTGCCCAGGATACAGCAGAACCTAGGTGCTGTCCAGGGCACCATGTGAGCAAAGAGGGGTAGTGAGAAGTAAGGCCAAAGCTGTCTCTGGAGGTCATTGTCAGACACCGTGGGGAAGAAAGCATGATTTGAACACCAATCCTACCCTCAAGAGGCTCACAGACTGGGGTAAGGGTAGAGAGTGGTGGAGGGGGCTAATGCAGAAACACAACTATCCATCTTCCAGGCAGGCCACGATTACTACAATGAGTGGAACAGAGGAGGGGGCTGCAAGGAATCAGGGAGGCCTCACGAGGGAGGTGGCATTCGAATTGCACCTTCAAGACTTGGGTGGCTTTGGGGAGCAGAGGCTGGGAGGGGGCATGCTTGGCACGTGATCCTGCCTAAGCAAAGCCTAGGAAGTTGGAAGGGAATGTAGCAGCACGTGAGGCTGCGGCATTGTTTGCAAACTGTTCTCAGAGCCTGAAACTCTGGGAGTTGATTTGGGAGCTGCTGGGGGTCCCTGATCAGAGCAATTATACTCCTAGCTGCTTTCTACATTGGCATTTTGCAAAAGAGCCCTTTGGCAGAAAGATTCCCCAAAACTCTTTATAATCTCCAGTTTGGGCATTGATGGATGAGTCAGAGATGGATGTGGAAAGATAGAGAGATGTCTGACTGGGTAACACCTTGAATGCCAGTCCATGCCTGGAGTTTGGGCTTTATCCAATAAAGGATGGGGGGCTCAGCAGTAACCTGCTGAGAGCAAGAAGCCTGGCTGGGGACAGGTGCAGACGGGGGCTCCGGTCAGAGGCTACTGCTGCTCTCGGTGCAGGCTGGAGCAGGGTGCTGGTCAGGGAAGGCAGCCATCCCGAATACGTGCACGGTGCCTGTTGCTTGCTGGGCACTGTCAATCTCCACAACAACCCTGTGAAGCAGGCACTACTGTTATCCCCATTTTAGATGTGAGAAATTTGAGGCAAAGCAGGTTAAGTGACTTGCCCAAGGTCACTCAGATGATAACTGACCAGGCTATGAAACCTGTGCCGGAGGCCGGGTTGTAACCATGAAGGTATATTGTCTCTCGGGATAAATAGAAATGGAGTAATAGGGGCAGCTGTGGAAACCATGAAAGGGTAGAATTGGCAGAGCTTGCCTCTTGGCCAGATGTGGGGGTCATGAGCGAGAGAAGACAGGGCCAGAGCCAGTCCAGGGGTCACTGATAGAGAAAGGGGGCCCCAGGGAGGAGCAGTTTGGGGGGCTGGGGAATGGAGGGGAGTAGAATACAATGCCAGGACATACATGGTATGTACCACAAACATTTTGGTTCTGGGCATTTCTCTGATTCTCTGGTATTTTCACTTGCCACCCACCACCGCCCCCCCACTAATGGGCTAACCATTCTGGGAAGCGCAACTGCTCTCCGGGGGCAGGGGCATAGGGTTGTGGTTTGGAGAGTGGACTCTGGGGCCAGAATAGTTGGGTTTGAAGCCCAAATCTGCAACTTTTTAGATCTTAGGCAAGGGGATTAACTTCGATGTGCCTCAGTTTCCTCGCCTGTGGGAAGGAGATGATGTAGCCATCAGTGTCCTGAGCACGTGCTCAAAGATGTAATTGAGGAGAGCTGGCACGCATTGTGGCCACGAAGGATGCGGTCATTGCCAAACCACGCCCCAGCATGGGGAGCACGGGGTGGTGGAATAAACATCCCAGGCTCTCTGTTTCCCACCTCAAACCTCCTGGCTGTGCCTCCCCTGACCACAGTTGGAACCCTTTGGGGCACAGAGCAGAGAAGGGAAGGATGGAGGGGATCTGGGGAGGCCAATGGAGAAAAACCCTCCCCACCTATCTCGTAGAGGATTATGGGAGTATTAGCCGTGAAAGCGCTTAGAGCAGTGCCTGGCACCTGGGCTGACGTCGTTATCACCTTAGTCATTCATCAGAACCTTGGAAGGCCTTATGCCCTGGTGCAGACCAGCCCTCAGGAGCAGGTCTCTTCTCCTGGGATCCAGGGATTTAGGGGACCTATAGATACCCTGAAATTGCATGTACAATATTATATAGGTGCATTTTTCAGGGGTGCATAACTTTCATCAGATTCTCAAAGAAACCCAAATCCCAGCAAAAGGTGAGGACTGAGCCCACTTTCCCCAGCTCCTTACCAGGCCTCAACTCTCAGCCCTTTCACAGTGGACGATGACAACACCCTACCGCGACCACAGTCCCTGCTGACAATTGCCTGTGCCGTCGGAGGCAGGCACTGGCTGACTGCGAATCCTCCCCTTTCCTCTTGCCTGCAGCACAGGGAACCAGCATGCTCCAGGGAACTGGGCCTTCATGGACCAGCTGGCTGCCCTGAGCTGGGTCCAGAAGAACATTGAGTTCTTTGGCGGGGACCCAGGCTCCGTGACCATCTTCGGCGAGTCGGCTGGAGCCATAAGTATTTCTGGCCTTGTGAGTTCTTGGCTTCCTGACTTGAGTGAATCTCGATGGGGGAGATAAGAAAAATGAGGGCGATGAATCACTCACATTTGATTGGAGCGTTCGTGTTGAACAAACACTTTCATCCACGTTGTGTCCCCTGAGCCTCACATATACATCGCGTGTTAGGGGCTCAGTTTCATTTTCTGGATAAGACAGCTTTCACTGGCAGAGTTTAAATGAATCACCTAAGGTCTCGTAGGGAGAGTTACCTTGAGTAAAATTCCCTTGTGTTTGTAGAGTAGAAGCATTGGTATCCGGATACGTTTTTTTGGCCCGTAAAAAGAATTTATTGAGACATGAGGGGAAAGAAAAGAGCTTGCTGAGAAATGAGAGAGAAAGATGGGAATACACACCGAGATTTGCGGGCTCCTCTAGGCGGAGAGAGCAGGCTTTGGCTTCTGTAACTTTTAATACCTTTTAAGCTAGTAATTATTCCTCCTCTTGCTAATGCTAAGGGGAGGGGCCTCAGCTGTTATTGGTTACCCCTCCAATGGTGGGAGCCAATGGTGAGGCCTGTTTGGAATATTCGGGGCCTCCCCTCAGCCCGGGAAAGTCCCAACTGGGACCTCAAGGTCGAGGTCAAGGTCTCGGTGGGGTCTCACCCCCATGTTGCCTGTCGGCCATGTGGTCTGTCGGTCGTGTTGTCTGCCGGGCCAGTCACCTTCCCCCTTTTGCTATACTAACCTGCCTCAACTTCCCCCTCAGAGAGTCCAAGCCCTTATTCTTAAGGGGGTGCTGAGGGGTGATGATCACTCTTCTGTAGCTGCTTTCTGCTGGTTAGGGCAGTAGTCCCTGCCTGACAGGGCGTAAAGTTCTTTGACTATTCTGTTGTGGTTGAGGGAAGACGGGTCCAGCACCCTGGTTGGAAATGGATGAAATCCCCACATAACTAATAAGTCATCAGTTACTTTTAAATAGAAAATCTCAGCTAAAGCATGCAATAACAAAGGATGCATGGGAACCTTTTATTTTTAACTTAAAACTTAAAACATGCATTTCTTCGCCAGTGGTTTGAGATAGTGCCTTATCTTTTCAGGACTGGTCTGTGGACTTGAGTTCCAACCTGAGCCCTCTTACATAAACCACCCAAAATGCACTGCCTTCAAATTGCAATTTCATTTTCTTTACAGTGAACGTGAACTTTAAATGTGCCCACAAAGCAGTCTGACTGCAGTGCACTTCTTTCCCAGATATATCTCCAAAAATTTTACTCTTATCTTGTCCCCTAATTTGGCAGCAATATTTTCAGCTGCTTGCCTTTATCCAGTTTTTTACCCCAAATAATTTTTTTATTGTATACTCATAGTTTACTAGTTCATATTATATTTCATTCAATTATGTAATTTTAATGGTGGGTGAAACTGACAAAACAGGTTTGGAAGCAAAGGCTCTTGGTGAGCAACTGGTAGAAAAAGAAATGTGTGGAGATAGTAGAAAATAGTCTATTGATTCTGTGGGGCCAGCATTTCCTGAGCATCAGTTAACATGTTTTGCAGAAGGAAATGAAAGTCGATTATGCAGAGATGGGTTAAGAGAGCTTCTGCTGTTTAACCCTTGGCTGTATACAAGGTATTTCTATATCTTCAAAACAACCTTATAAGGTGGATTGTAGTAACCCAATTATGTATATATGATAACAGCCACCATTTCATGAGCACTTACTGTTGACCAGGCACAGTGCAAAGCCATCTGTGTTCATTACTCCC
>JAQZBX010039527.1:0-23004 GCA_029593785.1 Cabassous unicinctus
TTTTTGATATATGCATTTATGGCTATGAATTTCCCTCTCAGGAAAGCTTTTGCTGCATCCCATACATTTTGATATGTTGTGTTGTCATTTTCACTCGTTTCAAGGTAGCTACTTATTTCTTTTAAGATATCCTCCTTGACCCACTGTTTGTCTAAGTGTGTGTTGTTTAACTTCTGTATCTTTGTGCCTAATCTGGTTCTTTGGCCTTTACTGATTTCCAATTTCATTCCATTTTGGTAAGAGAAATTACTTTGTATAATCTCAATCTTTCTGAACTCTATGAGATTTTTTCTGTGACCTACCATTCAATCTATCTTGGAGAATGATCCATGAGCACTCGAGAAGAATGTGTATCCCAGTGTATTTGGGTGTAGTGTTCTTTATATGTCTATTAGATCCATATCCTCTAATGTATTAATCAAAGTCTTTCTTTATTATTGGTTGTTTGTTGAGAGATTCTGTCTAATGGTGATAATGGTGTATTAATGTCTCCCACTATAATTGTAGAGGCATCTATTTGTCTACTTCATTTTTCCAGTGTTTGCCTCATGTATTTTGAGGCATCCCTGTTAGGTGCATAAATGTTTATGATTGTTTTTTCTTCTTGAAAGATTACTCTTTTCACTAATATATAGTGTCAGTCTTTGTCTCTTACAATAGTTTTGAATTTAAAGTCTATTTTCTCCAATATTAGTATAGCTGCTCCCACCCTTTTTTGGTTACTGTTTCCTTGTAAGATTGTTTTCAAGCCATTCACTTTCAGCCTCCTTGAATCCCTAAGCCTAAGGTGAGTTTTGTGTAGACAACATATAGATGGGTTATATTTTCTTATCCATTCTACCAATCTATATCTCTTCACTGGTGATTTTAATCCTTTAACATTCAGTGTTATTACTCTCAAGGAATTACTTACATTAGCCATATTTTCTTTGTTTTATGTATGTCATATGTGGTTTCTATTTCCCTTTTTATCTTTTTAGTTGTTCTTACACTGTCCTCCCATTCTCTTTCTTTGGCTTTTTACTTTGAACCTACAGAACTTGCTTTAATATTTCTTGAAGGGCAGTTTTCTTATTGGCATACTCTCTTACTTTCTGTTTATCTTTGAATATTTTCAACTCTCCATCATTTTTGAATGCCAGCTTTGATGGATAGAGAATTCTTAGCTGGAAGTTTTTTTTTCTTTTAGTATCTTAACTATGTCATACCACTGCCTCCTTGCCTCCATGGTTACAGGTGTGAAATCAGCACATGTTCTTATTGAGCTTCACTTGTATGTGATGTTTCTCTTTTCTCTTGCTGCTTTTAGTATTTTCTCTTTTTATTGAGCATTGGAGAGCTTGATGACTATATATGTCTTGGAGTTGGCCTGTTGGGAATTATACTGTTTGGAGTGTGCTTCACCTCCTGGACATGTACATCTATCTCCCTCAATAGAGATGGGAAGTTTTCAGCCATTATTTCCTCCAACACTCCTTCTGTCCCCTTTCCCTTCTCTTCTCTGTATTGGATGCCTATAATGCATATGTATGATGCTTATAATGCATATGTTTATTTTATTTTTATTTTCAGGTACTGGGGCCTTTGGATTAAACTTGGAACTCACATGTGTGAAGCTGGTGCTCAACCACTGAGCCATATTGTATCCCCTGAGTTGGTTTTTCTATTTGGTTTCTTAGTTGGTTTTCTTTTAGGAGGCATTGGGAACCAAACCGGGATCTCCCATATGGGAAGCAGGCAGGCACACAACTGCTTGAGCCACATTGACTCCCCTGGACTCTTTATATTTGAACCAATAATTCTGAATGTACCAGTTAAGTATATTTCACACACACAAATCTTTGAACTGATTAAATGTCAGTTGAGCCCTGAATACTTACTGAGTAATAGACAATGATTACCCTGCAGTTTTTCAGGCCTGGCCTGGACAACCAACAGAACAATGGTGATGGACAGATCCCATCTCCCAAAACAGTGCTTGCAGCTGTGGACATGATAATCCCTTCCATCTGTTCTGTGGTCCCCTCTCAACCTGGGGCTGTCAGAGTGGATGTTTTCCTGGGTTCTTTAGAATTGGGGAATGAACAATCATGGGGTTTGTGGCCATGGACCACAGTAGTTTTTTGTTATCATGGATGCTATCGTGTATTAGCAGAAGAACTTGTAACATTGATATAAAGATAAGGACTGCCAGAAATTAAGAAGGGAGGGGGGAATGAAAAGATAGAAAAGGGCTAGTGAGAGTCTTCTGAATAATACTGCAATGATGGATGCATGACATCACACATTTGTCAAGGCATATGGAACTGCACAGCAGAAAGAGTAAACCATAATATAAACTATAGACTGGCTAATAGTAATGCTTCAAAATTAGTTTTATTGTAACAAATGTACCACACTAATCTTAGCTGTCAATAATAGAGGTAACTATGAGTGTGGGTGCAGGGAGGTGTTATGTGGGAATTCCCTATACTTTCAGTGTAATTTTCTTGTAAATGTAAATCTAAAACTTCTCTAAAAATAAAGTTAGTAAAAAAGAGTTAAATCTAAAAATTCAAGAAGAAAACTAAATAAAATTATTTTAAAAATTCCGAAACTAATCAGAAGTGAAGAAAAAGGGAAGAAAAACAGTTGAGACAAATAGATAACAAAAAGCAACACAATGTATTTCAAAATTAACATATCAGTGATGACAAAAATTTAGGTTTTCTAAATCCCTCCACTTAAAGGCAGAGATTACCAGATTGGATGAAAGGCAAGACAACTGTATGCTATCTACTACAAATTTACTTTAAATATAAAGATGCCAATCAGTTAAAAACAAAAGAATGGAAAAAATGTATGGTACTAGCACCTATCAAAATAAAAAGTAGTAGCTATATTAATTTTTAAAAAGTTAGACTTCAGAGAAAATAACAGTTAAAGAAGATCATTTAATAATAACAGTCAGTATTTAAAATGATATTAGGATCCTAAAAGATAATTCCTATAATAATAGAGTTTGAATATGCATAAATAGTGTACCTATAGACAAGTAAGGGTAGATAGACAAATCCCTAATTATAGTCTAAGATTTCAATACACCTCTCTCAATGATTGCTACAGTTACTAGGGAAAATTTAAGAAGAATATGATAGACTTGAACAACAGTATCAAAACAACTTGACTAACATTTATGGAACTCTGTGGCTCAACAGCAACAGAATACACATGCCTTTCAGGGGATGTAAAAAATTCACCTAGATAGAACATATCCTGGAAATAAAATGTCTCAATAAATTAATAAATACTCAACTCAAATAAAGTTTGTTCTCTGACCAAAATGGAAATGATTAAATAAGTCTATGCATATAATTTTTGAAAACGTACATGATATGGGCAAAATCCCTAAATGACACAAATGAAAAAAGCATAATAAAGAAAAAATAGATGATCTAAATAGCAGTAATTCTAATAAAGAGTTTAAATTTGTGGTCAAAATCGTCCCCAAAAGAAAACTCAATAACTGAGGGATTAAGAATGAATTTTACCAAACATTTCAGGAAGAAACAATATCAAGTATACACAAACTCATCTAGAAAATTTGAGTGGTGCATGATTCCAATGCATACTCTAAAGTCAGGATTTTTCTGATTTCAAATCCAGATAAAGATGTTACTAGGAAATGGATGTACAGATTGATAAATATCACTGAAAAAATTCTTAAAATAAATACATCAATTCCCATTGAATAAATTATAAGAAGGATAATGTATTGTAATGAAGTGGGATTCAGTCCAGGAATACAGAGTTTGTTTAAAAACAGAAAGTCAATCAATTTAATTAAGCCTATTAACAAACTGAAAAATAAACCATATGATCATCTCAATAGATGCAGAAAAGACAATGAACAAAGACAAACATCTTTCCAAGATATAAAATTTCACCAAATATGGGTTACAAGGGAACTTCCTAAACATGATAAATGGGATATACAAAATAACTACAGCTAACATCTTACTGAGTGATGAAAGACTGAAAGATTTCCCCAGAAAATCAGTAACAAGAAAATAATTCCTCCCTTAGCATCTTTACATTTTATTGGGTGTTCTGTTCCATGCAGTCAGACAAAAAATGTGTCCACTTTGTAAATGAATTGTCCTTATTCTCATTTTAGGTGGCTGTTTATATAGAAAATTCAGTTAACACAAAGCAAAATTTTCTAGAATTAAAACTTCATATAAAAATATTGATGATAGAGACAAAAAATAGCATTTATATATAGTAGCAAAGAAATTTGGAAACTGAATTTTAAAACTATAACATTTATAAAACTATCAAACATGTTAAATTCTGAGACAGAAATCAGGAAAATAGATGTTCAACTTTTGCACTGAAAACTGCTGAGAGAAATTGAAGATTGCCTGAACACATATATGTTGTTTATAGGTTGGAAGATCCAAGTTTGATAAAATGTTGATTCTCCCCCAAATTAATCTATACCTTCACCATATCCAATATGCTTAAAATCATAGTTCATTTCTCACTCACATAAAATCAAGTTTCCATGTGCTTGGCAGTTTGAGATAGGGAGCTATAACCCATGCAAGTGTACAATGACCCAGACTTCTGCACCAATGTAGCTTTGAACATCACCTATAATGTTGATATAAGACCATCAAAAGAGTGAGAAATAGATAATACATTTTCCAATCAAATCAGTAAAGCAAGATTAACAATTACTGCAATGTTGCATAATTTATGAGTCACATGACATATGTAAAGCATATGGTTGTGAATTTGATGCAAAAACAAAAGTATTCTAAATAATCATTGAAATTTTTGAAGATGGTCAGTACAATAAGAGCATAACCTTAGTCAAGGTTTTATCTTAGTCAAAGTTTATCTTCAAAGAAATTAGCAAATACATTTTAAAAGAACTAAAATAACCATCCTTTCTTTGTGTCCTTTCCTCAAATATTTTATTTCTATATTTCCTTAAATTAATGAAACTTTTTTATTAGTACACATGCAGTTACTGGTCATTTGCATTGTTGGGGAAATTCTTCTTCTCACATCCCAGTTTTGTACCTACTAATTAGGAAACCCTGATTCAATTCTGTCACTTTGGAAGAATAACCATTACTGTTTTCTGTGATGATTAAGTTCATGTGTCAATATGGCCAAGTTATGGTCTCCAGTTGTTTGGTCAAGCAAGCAGTGCCCTAACATTTACTGTGAAGAAATTTCAAAAACTTGAATCATCATTATGTTGATTGTATCTATGGTTGATTACAACTACAGTCAACTGAGGAATTTGCCTTCAAAAATGACAGAAGTTTCATCCAATCAATTGAAGGCCTTAAAAAAAGAAGTGAATATTTCAACAGTCGGAACAGAGAATTTCCATCTCTACTTGAGCCTGAGAACTTCTTTTGGGAAATCATAGAAAGCCTTCATCAGGGCTCCCTGTTTGTGAGATGCTCTACAGAATTTGGACTTACCCATCCCCAAAGTCTTGTGACATGTGATCAAATCCCTATAAAAAAAGCTTAATCTACACACAGAGATCTGTCAGTTCTGTTTCACTAGAAAATCTTGATTAATATAGATTTTACTACTACAAGTGATTGTTGAAAAAGAGAATTTTAAGTGTAAGATTTTTGATATGGTTCTTGTGTTTGTGGAAATGGGCATCTAATCCAATTAGATTCAAAGACACTAAAGACTATATTTCCAACAATCAAGATGAGACTGATAGTCCATGAAATTAGTTGGCAATAGAGAAATGCAAAATATCATAACTGGATATGGGTACTCAAATGTTTAGAAGAAGCAATGCTCTGGCTGAGAGTGTTTCTAACACATTAACAGAGTTTTGTAGAGTTAAAATATAATAATTTTGGCTGTTTATTCCTAGACATGCTGGATAGATGTAAAAGTAAAGATAGTAAGGAAAGGTATAAGCTCAAGGCTTCAAAGCCCAACATCAGACCTGATCTTATATAATGTTGATGAGGCTTAGAGAGATTAATGTGATAGAGTGGAATAATCATTTAAAACCTTCTCATCCACCCCAGGAATGTCCAGAGGACAGATCATTCACTAGGAGGTGAAAAAAATAAATTTGTGAGACTAACTTCATCATCCCTGAAGAGCTCTGTGGTTGTGCTTGGGTATGTTAGATATTACTGTAGGAAAGATATTACTGTAGGAACTGATGTCACTGATCTTGGATGCTTAAACACAATGGGGATGATCAGTTCCTGAGTTGTACCCAAAAAACACCTATTGCCTTTTACCAGCATAACTGTATATTGAGGAAAAATAAATGATTAATCATTTCAGCTATTATTAGACACTGATTCAAAAGTAACCTTAATTCCAAAAGACATGAAATAGCTCCCTTTTCCACCAGTCAGAGTAAAGGCTTATGGAGGTTAGGGGATCAATGTGGTTTTGGCTCAGGTCTGCCTCACAGTGGATCCAGTGTGTTCCCAGAAACACCCTATGGCTATAACCCCAGTTCCAGAATTCATAATCGAAATGGACATGCTCAGCAAGTGGCAGAATCTGAACACTCATTCTCTGACTTGTGGAGTGAGGACTTTTCTGGTAGGAAAGGCCAAGTGCAAGCCACCAGAACTGCCCCTACCTAGCAAAATATTAAATCAAAAGCAATTCAAGATTCCTGGAGGGATTGCAGAAGTTAGTGCCACCATCAAAGCCTCGATGGTTGAAATGGTGGTGATTCACCCCATCCCTATTCAACTCTCCTATTTTTCTTGTGCAGAACACAAATGGATCTTGGAGGATAACAGGATTATTGCAAATTTAATCCATCAGTGACTCCAATTGCAGCTGCTGTTTCAGGTATGATATCATTGATCAAATCAAATCAATATATCTCCTGGTACCTGATATGCAGCTATTAATTTGGTAAGTGCTTTTCCCCCACTTTTTTGGTAAACACCATGAGAAACATTTGGCTTTCAGCTGTCAAGACCAGCAATACACCTTCAGTATTCTATCTCAGGGGCATATCATCTCTCTAGCACTATGTCATAATCTAGTCTTCAGTGAACTTGATCATCTCTCCCTAGTATAAGACATCCATTTTATTGATGACATCATGTTGCTTTGACCTAGTGAGAAAGAAGTAGCAACTACACTAAGCTTTTTGGTAAAGTATCTGTGTGCCAAGTGTGGGGACAGATCCAATAAAAATTCAGGATCCATCCACATCAATAAAATTTCTAAGTGTCCATTGGCATAGGGCATATTGAGGTATCCCTTACAAGGTGAAGGATAAGCTGTTGCAATTGTCCACTCCTACAGCCAAAAATGTGGCACAACACCTAGTTGGCCTCTTTGAATTTGGAGGCAAGATATTGTTCATTTGGGTCTGCTAATGTGGCCCATTTACTGAGTGGCCTGAAAAATGGCTAGTTTTGAGTAGGAGCCAGAACAAAAAGAGGCTCTGCAACACTTTCATGGTTCTGTGTAAATTGTTATAACACTTGGGCAAGATCCATGAATCCTGGAAGTGTCAGTAGCATATAGAGAGACTGTCTGAGGTCTTTGGTAGGCCCTGATAGGTGAGTCAAAATGTTGTGTCACATGGATGAAGGATGATGGTGTGGGATGTTGTTGGAGGTGTGGGAGGTGGGGAACATGGGAATCCCTGTAATTTCTGAGTAATATTTAGGTAAACTTAGCACCTTTAAAAATACATATATATATATATATATATAATAACATTTATGTAAACAAATGCACATATATGCATATGTATTTATATATCATTTTACAAATATTTGTATGTATTGTGAAAATTTTGATTTTTACCTACAATAAAAAAATAAAAAAATAAAAATAAATAAATAAATAAATAAATAAATGCAGATCCATAGGATTTTGGAGTAAAGCCCTGAAATCCACTGCAGATAACTAGTTCCTATTGAGAAACAGCTTTTTCTCTGCTACTGGACCTTATTAGAGAACAAATGCTTAACTATAAGCTACCAGTTACCATAAGACCTGACTTCCCCATCCTGAACTGGGTATGTCTGACTCACAAAACCATAAAGTTTGGCATGAACAGCAGCATTCCATGATCAAATGGAAGTGGTATATATGAAATAGGGCTCAAGCAGGCCCTGAAGGCACGAGTAAGTTACATGAGGCAGGGACCCAAATATTCTTAGCCCCACTTCTGCCACATTATCTTCTCTTTCCCACTTCACAGCTATGGCATCTTGGGGGAGTTCCTCATAATCAGTTCATGGGAGAAGAGAAAACTCAGTCCTGGTCTACAGATGGTTCTGCATAATAAATAAGTACCATAAGAAAGTAGACAACTTCAGCATTACTGCTGAGCCATTCCTGAAGGAAAGTGCTGAAGGGAAATTTTCCCAGTGTGCAGAACATCAAGCAGTGCACCTGGTTGTTAATTTTGTTTGGAAGGAGAAATTATCAGCAGTGCACTTGATTCACAGGCTGTTGCCAATAACTAGACTTGGTGGTCAGGGAAAATGTTTGGAAAATTGGTGACAAAGAGGTCTGGAGGAAAAGTATGTGGATAAACCTTTCTGACTGGTTGAAAACCATGAAGATATTTGTATCCCAAGTCACCAGAGGGTGACTTCATCAGAAGGAAGATTGCAATAATCAAATGGATAAGATGACCCATTCTGTGGTTACCAGGAACCTCTTTCTCCAGTGATTCCTGTCATTACCCAATTCATGAACAAAGTGGCCATGGTGGTATAGATGGAGGGTATGCATAATTTCAGCAACATTGTCTTCCACTCACCATGGCTGACCTGGCTGTAGCCACTGCTGAGTGCCCAAACTACCAGCAGAAGAGACCAACCCTCAGTCTCCAATGTGGCAACGTTCCCTGAGGTGATCAGCCTAATACCTAAGTAGCAGCTGTTTACGAGGACCACTTCCATCATGGGACACATAGATACATATTGTGGATATGGGTTTTCCTTCTCTGCATGCCATGTTTCTGCCAAGACTATCATCCATGGATTTACAGAATGCTTTAGCCACTGACATGGTATTCTACTTAGCATTGCTTCTGATCAGGGAACCCACTTCATGGCATATGATGTGCAGGTAGTGGCACATGTTCATGAAATTCACTGGGCTTACCATGTTTTCCATCATCCTAAAGCAGCTGGATTAATAGAATACTGGAATGGCTTTTTGAAGTCTCTATGACAATGCTAAGTGGGTGGCCATACCTTACAGGGTTTGATCAATGTTCTCCAGGAGACTGTGTATATTCTCCCATAGCCAGGAATCATGAATACAGGAATCAAGGGGTGGAAATGAGATTGGTACCACTCACTATTATGCCTACTGAGCCACTAGAAAAATAAATTTCTTCTTGTCCCTGAAACTTAAAGTTTTGCTGGTATACAGTTCTTAGTTCCTAAAGGGGAATGTTTCCACCAGGAAACACAACAATGATTACATTGAACTTTAAGTTAGATTGCTACCTGGCCACTTTGGGCTCCATGCCTCTGAATTAAGCAGGCAAAGAAAGAATGTACTCTACTCACTGGGGTGATGGATCCTGATTATATGAGGGAAATAGGATGGCTACTACACAATGGAAGTAAAGAAGAGTTTACTTGAAATACAGGAGATCCCTTAGGGTGTCTCAGTACTAACATGCCCTTTGATTAAAGTCAATGGAAAACTTAAAATCCTTCTCCAGGGAGGAATATTAATCCCAGAAATTTCAGGCATGAAGATTTGTGTCACTTCATCAGGCAAAGACTTACAGCCTGCTGATGTGTTTCCTGGGGATAAAGGAACTATGAAATGGGTAGAGAAATTTAGGAGCTATGGTCATGTGACTAGTTACAGAAATGAGGACTGTAATAACTATTAATATGTCTTCCTTGTTTTATATGTTTGCATATATACTTAAAGCAAATATCTTTGTTTTCTTCCTTATCTTATCCCCTTATCATAGAACATAATTTGTATTAACTACATGTCACAGTATTTAAGTTATAAGATATCAAGTTCAAAACTGAATATTACCCTAGGACTTGTACCCTATTCTGGGGAAGTTAGTGCATTTCCAGTTGTATGCAGGACAGTTGAGTGTTATTATTCAACTATATGACTTATTGTTTTTATTTAAAGATTTTGTTTTAAGGAGATGTGCATGGGTTCCAAGTTGACAAGTTGTGGCCTGTGATCAAGTTCATGTGTCAACTGGGCCAGGTTAAGGTGTCTGGTTTTTGGTCAAGGAAACACTGACCTGATTGATACTGTGAGGATATTTCATGGATTTAAAACATTATTAAGTTGATTAAATCCATGACTGGTTACATTTACAGTTAACTGAGGAGACTGTCTTCAACAATGAAAGAAGACTTAATCTGTTGAAAACTTTAAAAGGAGTAGTGATGATTTCAACAGTCAGAGGGAGAATTCCCATGTCTAATTCAGACTTCCAGCTTCTCCTGAGGTATTCATTGTAACCTTCATTTGAATTTCCAGCTTTTACTCTGTACTACAGAATTTGTACTTGCCCATCTTCACAATCTCATGAGCCAATTCATATAAAAAGTCAAATATTTGCATATACACACACACACACACACACACACACACACACACTTATTTCTATTTCACTAGAAAACCCTGACAAAAACATCTACTTTCAATTTTTTTCTTCAAAGTATTCAAGATGAATATTCTTTCTTTTCTACATCTCTAGTTTTGTCTTGTCGATAGCAGGAGAATTACCAACTTATTGTTATCTTGGGAAAATACTATTGCTGAGGTCATGCCAAAAGATTCCTCAAGGATGTCAATGCAGGAACAGACTCTTTCCAGGTGTATTTTGTCTAACCTACAAGCTATGGAGGATACAGAATTGGCAGGTAGCCTCATTTCAAATTTGTATATAGCACACATCATCTAGAGAGGTATATAACTAATATACACAGGGCTATAGTAAAAATGGGATTGGCTGATAACCTTTTTTAGACTTTCTCTGCATCTTACATCCTCAAGCCAGGCATATGATTAATAAAGGAGGTGATTTAATGAACCTCAGATTAATTGTTCCATTTATCAAATGCCACAAACCCAGGAGTAGGAAGTGATTTTCCACGTCAAATACAAAGTCTTTAATTTGAATATTGAAACGATATGTGTTGATTTGGGAATTATTTTAATTTAACAAGGTAACTGTAATGGTGGGAATTGACACATTTATTTCCTATTTAAGTTTGTTTTCTTATAAGAATCAGCATATGATAGTATTTCTTCTAAGAAGAGTTTATGGAAATTCTTGAGTTTAAATATACTGGGTGAAAATTCATTAGACATAGATTGAAAAAGCACCAAAATTATTACCCATAGTAGTTAAGAAAAAAAGTTTTCCAAAGTTTTGTTAACCACTTTTTTCTAGCTAATTGCTTTGATAACATAGAGCCAGAGTTTTTGGGTTTAATAGCCCTACATGAAAGTTAATTCCCAAGGTAATCTTTCCATCTTCCATGAGCTCTCCCCAACAGTCCCTGAAATAAACACACCCTATTTCTCTTAATGATAATATTGTCTCAACAATTAAAAAGATGCTGTCTACTTATCTCTCCCATTACCTCAGAACACTAAGTGGGTAAGGTATTTTATTAACTAGCTCTATTAGCCTTGTCAGAAATCTTCAAAAATATATGAAGGAATTACCACACTATTGACATGTTAAAAAATACACTTTAGGATTATGAATGAGAAGAAATATATCAAGGGAATGCCAATGCATTCTAAACTCTGTGGACATCTGTACTTGGGAAGGACATACACACACAAACACATGACACATAAAACAAATATACAGACACATACAAACTGTTACAAATGTGGTTATATAATAAAAGTAAATATTTCATATTAGATGTTTCTAAAAATTTCAGATGTATTAAAATGAAAAACAAAATTCTATTAGGATGTTTATTTTTTATCTTCTCCTGAAATGTATTTTATGTAATATTTACTTAGCTCATTTCATGCCACAGTGAATTTTTTGTTTTTATAATTTTTTAAAAAGATGAATGGGTGCCTCACATCTTCACTAATACTCATTTTTGAAATTTCCTTTGTTCTTCATGCTACATATTGTTCCTGACCCAGTCATCCTAATTTCTATTTCTGTAAACAGGACACAAACATTTTTCTTAGCCAATAGAGAGAATTTGGAAGGTTTTTAGAATCATGGGAAGAGTTACTCTAACCTTATTTTGTCATGACAGAAGTGATAGTTTCATTTTATTATTTTTCTTTAAAGTTTCTAGATTAGCCAAATGGAATTAATTTAAAAATGACAAATGATATATATCTTCAAAGAATGGGCTGACAATTTCCAAAGGAGCTATCTACTCTGCAATCATATGTATTAACTATGGAAGACACAGACAAATTCAAAACCTTCTATTGACTATATTTGTTAACAGATACATCTTCTGAAAATATACGGTAAGTTTTAATTGTGTAAAGAGGTTAAATACAGGCCAACTATGCAAAAAACATAAAATGTTTAAGTTGAAGCTAAGCAAACTAGATATTTAATCTTTGCTAACTGAATTATTATTTTATTACATGGATTCATGAGTTTTGGAATGTTAACTATAGAAAATCCTTGGTTTATCTAAGAGAAATAAATATATTTTCCAAGATTGTGACAGAAATGTCACAATCAGAAACAATATTTGCATATATTAAGCTCTGAGAAATATTGTTCTTTTTCCTAAATGAAACATATGACATATTAGCTAAACTCAATAATTCAATTTCATAAATTTAAATATAGAATTATTGACTATAGTTGTTATTGAATTTTCAGAATATTAAGGCTGTTAGAAGCATCAAGGAAAAATGTTTTGATGTATTTGTCTCAATGATTCCAAATCACTAGAATATGTATTGTACATTTTTAAAGAAATGCTATTTAATGGGGGATGCATTTATAGATACATGTTTCTGTATCTTTATGTTTTTTATTATAAATTGGATTTTGTTATGTATTTCTTAAAATCTATATTGAAAAGTTAATTGTTCCTCTCAACTGTACAGAAAAAAATAAGAGAAAGTGAAGGAATTTTTAGTGACAATTCATGAAAAATGCATGAAATAAAATGAATGGCTAACCAGCCTCCTTTTACATTAAAATTAATGACTATCTCAGAGATTCATTAATTAATCAAGAAATAAACTCAGTATTTATACCAACTAAAGATACTATTTAAAGCAACTTTAATTTACAGTTAATGTATTCATTTCTAATAATCCTACATTCAGCATTGTAATTTATTTGATATTAATATACTCCATGGTGGATAGAACTTTATCTTCCTGAATGCCTTTACAGTTCATTTTAGTCTATCGACAATACTTTACAATAAAAATATATTTAGAAATTTTCTGTGTTCTTGGAATTGTCAAATGGCTTAAATATTGACTTTTACCATAATAGAAGTTATGTGACTGTGAGTACTAACAAATGCTTTTATTACAGTAGGCGAACAGTAGTAGTTCAGAAATCCATTTATTAGAGACATTCTGGTCAAAATAACTCGTGTTAATTTCAGTAACCAGACACATAACACTAAAGTACTATTTTAACTTTTTGGAATCCAAACAAGTTAAGTGATGACTTTGCCCATGGCAGGGCATAATAGCAACATGTACTTTTTCCTCCAGGCTCTGTCCCATCTAGCATCTGGCTTTCTCTTTCAGCTTCTAGGAGTTTTCAACCCACAGCTGAAATTGTGGAAGAAAGTGTCTCTGATGATGCCTTGATCTGGACACTTTTAGGGCATCAGAACTGTAATCTTATAAATTCATAAATACCCAATTTGAAAGCCAACTTATTTATGGCATATTGCATTGGCAGCATTTAGCAAACCAAAAGAATAGGACATATAATAAAAATGTTGATAAATGAATATAGAAAATAGGGCAGTGAACCCCAATGAGTGACATTTTGTTCATTTAAATCAGGAGTTGTTAACCAGGGTTCCCTGGACTTCATGGGTCTGTGGAAAGATTCCAGTGGGTCTGTGAGTTTTAGTTGATAATTCATAAAGCATTATTCTTGTGGGAATGTGTTGGTGTGAGTGTGATATATTTATTAAATAATACACAGTTTAGTGTGGACTTAGTAAGGGGCCTATGGTTGTCACCCAACTGGCAAAGGAGTCTTTGGAACAGAAAAGATCAAGGACCCCTGAAATGTTATAGTCTTTCAGCTTATTGAACGAGATAGTCCAATAGATCTAGAACTATGGAGATTAAGTTAGAAGGTAGGATTTGGAGGACATATATAGCTATGAATAGAAGCTTTGAGAGGAGATGAAATCATTCATGGGATGCATTAGCAAAGGTATAAACTGGACCTCTTTGTAAATCAAGAAAACAAAATTTAGGATTTCCCATTTATGGAGGTAGTTTATATTAGCTGTGTAATGTGAACAAAACAGTTTTTAGTGTGATAAATTTGTCTCAACATCAATCACTGATCCTAAAAGTGATGGTAAACATGGAAGTATATGACTATGGGACAATTTTGTTTTCCTCTTTTACAGATAATTGTTTCCTAAGGGAACAACCAGACAACAATAGTGACCAAATTCATCCTTCTTGGATTTCATAGGACCTGGAATATGAAGATCTGCCTCTTTTTCACATTCCTGATTTTGTATGTGCTAACAATTCTCAGCAGTTACAATCATCCTACATGTGTGGAATTATAACTTCCTTCATACACCCACGTATTTGTTCCTTGCAAATCTCTCCCTTCTAGAAATCATGCTCACCTCCTCTGTGACACCTAAGATGTTGGCCATTACTATTTCAAAAATAAACACCATATCTTTTGAAGGCTTTATCACCCAATCTTTCTTCTACTTTCTTTTTGGGACAATAGAGTTCTTCATACTGACTATTATATCATTTGACTGTTATGTTGCCATCTGTAACCCTCTGAAATACCACACAACCATGAGACCCCAAGACTGCCTGAAAGTGATCATGGCTTCTTGGGTGGGAGGGTTATTTTACATTCTTCTGCATTCTATTGTAACCGTAAAATTAGCTTTTTGTGGTCCCAATGTAATAGACCGCTTTTTCTGTGACACTGCTCCCATGTTAAAATTTGTGTTTGGGGAACCCCAAATGGTGCAGATGGTTCATTTCACCTGTTCTGCATTTCTCCTTCTGAGCTCCCTCTTCTTTACTCTGACACCTTATGTCTTCATTGACTTTACCATTGTCAGGATACCTTCTGCCCAGGAACAGTGGAAAGCTCTCTCCACTTGTACTTCTCACATGATTGTTGTCACTATATTTTATGGAGACTCAATTTTCCTCTATGTCTAACCTTCTAAGGGCAATGTCTTGCCATTTAACAAATTAGGCACTGTTTAAAGAGTTGTGACACACTTTTTAAATCCATTCGTCTAATCTTTGAGAAATCAGGTAGTCATAGAGTCCCTTAAGAAGAGAGTTTTCAAGCTTACAGTTTTCCTAAAATCTTCAATATAGAAAAATATTTACTTATATGTAAAATTAGCAGTAAAACTTAATTGTTTTTGGAAATCATTGTTGTTTGCATGCTTTTGAGAATTAATGAGTTGGAAAATAGTGGTCTCAAATGCAGGAAAATTAAGTTTTAAATATAATTCTCTGACTAAGTGAATATTTTACCATAAGCATGTCACTTATCTTTTTTTATGAGGATTGAACCCAGGAACTCATACATAAGATGCAGACACTCAAACCACTGAGCTATACCAGCTCTTGAGTCATTTAAATTTTGACTCTAGTGCCTACACATCAATATACAAGAACTTCAATAAATTATCAAAATCCAGAAACTTGGCAGGTTTCTTAACTGGTAATTCTACATTTGCCCCACACATTAACCGTCAAAAAATACTTAAAATACACCTTTTTTTTGTTTCCTGACACATTCTTATTAATAACCACTCATATCTCCCCAAACTGTTTCTGAATTCTTATATCCAGTGTGGCTGCTTGAAAATATTTATGAATCCCAAAAAGAGAAAGATTATGTTTGTAAACTTCTCTATTCTTATGTGATACCCTTTGGTTATATTGGATTAAGTTGAGGGCCCTTGATTAAATTATCTGTTAAGATTTTGACTTTGATTTGGCCACATCAGTAAGGCATGACTCAGGTTGAATCCCTACGCTCTTGTTGGGCCTATATAAATGGTCACTCACCCAAGAAGACATGCAGGAAGAGAGAGAGCTCTGTCATTTTGATCCTGTGGCCCTGGGGATAGATGAGCCATTTGCCTGACAGCATACAGAGAATGTTGGGAAGAGAGATGGACTGATATAAAAAGCCCAGAAAGAAGTGATACTTAGGCCAGGAAAGACAGGAAGCCCTGAGAGATGAGGCCTAACCATGACAGAGGACTGGAAGCCCAGAAGGAAAGAGAGACCAGGCAGGATCAGTGACTGTCTTGCTTCAACACATGGCAACTGACTTTGGTGAGAAAGCAAACTTCAGCTTGACTCTTTATGATCTCGTAACTGTAAGATTTTATCCCAATAATTATCCTTTATAAAAGCCAAGAGATTTTTGCTACTTGGCATCAGCACCCCTTTGGAAGACTCTCTGTTCCTTCATAATGGATTTTTCAAAACCACTTTATTTTAACTTCTATATCCTTTAATGAGCCTCAAGAATATTCATACACACTATTCCAAATTTCTTCAGGTATTTCACTTTGTGTTCAAAATAAAAGCAAAATTGTATACCTTTACCTGATTGTATAATGGCCCACCTAATGTTTCATCATTCTCATCAGCCATTGTACCACTCTTGACCCTGCTCTATCTACCTTGGGAATTTTTTAAATGCCAAGCTCTTTTTCATTTTATTGTATACAATGAATTATTACCTATACCAAAAAAAAAAAAAATTCTTACCCTCACACCTTGAGTGATGACTTTTTTTTCCATTTAAACAAAAAATTCCTTCTAAAAATAATCTTCAATAAAACTCCTTTCCAATCCTTTCTGGTAGAAACTTTTCCTTTCATTTAAAAAAGAATCAAAATTTGTAATGTTATTATCATGGGTATATTTAATCACTGAATATCTATATTCTCCATCAGAAAATAAGCTTAATTACAGCAGGGCTGGTAAGTTTCATAAGGGCTACTGTGTGTCTTCTGCCTACAATAATGACTGACACATTTTAGGCATGGATGAAATGTGAATCAATGTCCAATCTGTTATAAATATGAATAATGCCAGGGTTGGGTATCCTCTTTAACATACTATATGATGAATAGTCATTGTATGTGCTATGTCATCAGCATTAACTCTACAAAAACAATTATGCTGCTTGTAAACAATTGGGAATATTTCAAAACATGGAAAGTAAAAGGTATGTGTTACAGAATATATAAACTAAGGAAATTATTTTTCATCTGAAAGCAATTTCATGAACACCTTAGCCATATTTGGAATTTACACCAAATCTATCTGATCTCTGAAGATTTTTTTTACTCATTTTCTATGACTATAAACCTTGCTCTCCTTTCTTGTGCTTAAAAAACATATGTTACTGCCTTATGTTAGCCCTTATCACCCTGAATATCAGCTAAATATGTCTGTCTTTATTACAATATTTTAAACTCCTAGATTTCTGTGAATATTACACACTTGTTTGTGCTCCATAGTAATGAGCATACTTCCTGGCACACTTTAATTAATGTTTCTTTCTAAAAGTGTAAGTAAGTAATTGATTAATTTTTAGAAAGCAAACTGAAATTATCTTATATTCTTGAAAAGTCAAAAGAGCCAATGCAGAATTACAGTGATAATATGATAAGAGGAGAGTATGTTTATACAAGTTAAAGTCAAATTTAAGCAGTTCTAAATCCATATGGCAATCTACTTCTGTGGGTCATATATTTTGACAATCACCATGCCCATCCATCATTTAAAATATGTCCCATTGCAAAACAGGTTCACTTTTCCTGGAATTTTCAAACATTGATAAAGATAATTCAAAGTATGTCCACAACATTTTTAAAGATACAACTACATATACCTTTATTGATTAGACTAAAGCCCATGCCAGAGGGAAATTTAGAGGGAAACTATGTCAAAATGAGAAAAGGGGGGTGACTCACAGACAATATCACCCCCAGAGTCACAGACCAGAGCACTGACAATAGTACTTTACAGTACAGAAAGATAGGAGTCAAAATCACACATGCCTGAAAACCATGAAAAAAGGTGCATACTCACTCTGAGGAAGTGAAGGCATGCTTCAGAGACTTGACAGTGAAGGAAAGGAATGAAAGAAGAGCAAAATTTTAAGAACATGCATAAATAACAGTGTCACTTAAAATTAGAAAAAATCGCTCCATTTTCTCAAATTATACCTCTGCTTAAAGAAATTTTATTCATTAAATAAGTTCAATAGGGTACTAATATACTTTAAAATATAGCAAATCAGCTAAAATCCTCATTCCAGTCAGGAAATATTTTTTCTTGTCAAGAAAAATAAGACAATAACAGAAAACAGCAGGTAATATCTATACAAAATTACAAGACAAAAAAGAACTATAAGAATAAAAAATAATGGAATGTTTCAAATACATTCCCCAAAATATGAAAAAAATGAAACTTTTAAAAGAAATCAAGTAATTTAATAGCATCAACCAAATATGTATACCTATGGAAAAAGATGAAATCAAGTATTCAATAATTCTGAACAGCAACAGAAATGTCAATGTTAGAAAATGATGAAACACATTTAGTATCTTAAACAAAAGTACAAAGTATCACCTAATACATCTAGAATGAATTATAAGGTAATGAGCAGAGAATGTATTTGTCTGGAAATGAAGTAATAACTACTGAAGAAAGGCAACAAATAGTTGTAAGGTTAAAGAAATAAAGAAAAAGATGTTAGATAACTACTAAAAATGAGATTTGTTAGAATAGAAAAAATAACGTTCAATACATATAATTTGAGTTCCCCAAGGAAAGAATAAAAATGGATATATGATACAATAAATTATAATGCAAAAAATCTTTTCAGAAGTAAAAGAGTAGCTAAGTCTACATATTATAATTTTCCAATTTTGTACCTGGGAAACTGACTCAAGTGAGTTAACATCACACCATAGTTCCCTCAAAATTATTTTAAAGATACAAGTATAAGGGCTTTTAGGCCAAAAGGAAATTCAGAAATGTATTAAAGGAAGTAAGTCAATATGGCATTAAACTAGTTGAAGACAACATTCAAAACTAACTGATTATACACCAGCAGCATTTTCAGCGTTTTGTATGTGTTCATTGTAATACTCTTCTTTTACATTCATTTATGTTTGATTTTTCTTCAAAATAATCAATGGAAAAATAATTCATGGATATTTGGGTTCATCATAGGTGTTGGAGTTTTGGAAGTAAATGTGGATTCCACTTTGAAGAGGCAAGGAAGTGTCAGAGTTGAATTGAACATTGGGCAGTAGTGCCATAGCAACCAAATCCACATTTCTATTAATACATAGATATATTTTTAATCAAAATGGAATGAGGTGATATGAGAAGTTCATATACTTTATTGTTTGCGCATATTACTATTATTACATATTCCTTTCCCTCATTCAAACAGGAAAATTACAATTGGCAAAATGGGGCACAAGAATTCGAACACCAACACTACAAATCATTATTGACATGAAAATAATTATCTTTAAAGAAGACTTGAATTACATAAATGTTACATCAAAAATTTAAGGGATCCACATATACACCAGCCCTCCCCCTCTTACATTTTCCCTCATTATTAACATCTTTAATTAGTGTGGTACATTTTTTTACAATTGATGAACACAGATTGAAGCATTGCTACTATCCATTGTCTACAGCTTACATTATGGTTTACACTTTGCACTGCACAATTTTATAGGTTTTGACAAAATGTATAATGGCCTGAATCCATCATTACAGTGTCATGCAGAACAATTCTAATGTCCCCAAAATACTTCATATTGTACCTATTCTTCCCTCTTCCGCTCCTCAGAAATTCTGGTAACCACTGCTTTTATATCAGTGTTATAAGTTCTTCCATTGGTAGAACAATAACACATCTAATTTAGCCCATAGTTGAATTCAACACTTATGTGTTTTCATTATTCAATCTTGAGGATTTGGGGGTGGTGATGCACACTCTGTTTCTGACTAAGAGGGTCTTAGATTCCATGTGGCAGATGGTTGGAACTGTCTTGCTTGCAGTTGTAGATGATCTCTGTTTTTGGGGATGGGCACCATCATTTTGTTAGTTGCCCAAGGTGAGTCCAGTCCAATGAACTGGGGAGTAAGTGTTGGCTGCAACTCTGCTGAGATTCAGACTTCAACTGGCATATGAACAGCCAGAAGATTTAAGTCTCAGAGACATATTTAATGGTAAAGTGCTAATTATAAATTCAAATAAAAGGAGTAGAAGAATCATGTGTAGGAAAATTAAAGAGATTAGTCTGGAGTTTTTTTTTCTTATGGCACCATTTTGTGGCTTTGGTATTAAGGTTCTTTTGGCATCATAATAAGTAAGGTAATGTTCCCTCCAATTCTATTTTTTGGAAGAGTTGAAGTAGGATTGTTCTTAGTTCTTTCTGGAATGATTGTAGAATTCACCTGTGAAGCCATGTTGTCCTGGGCTCCTCTAAGTTGGCAGGTTTTGTTTTTATTTCCACTCATAAAGCTTTCATTCCAATTATACCAATTTAATACTCATGTTCTTAGTAATCATGCTTGGATTGTTCATGAGACAGTAAATAAAGATAGCCATCATCTTGTTAATTCCCTTTTAACTATTTTTACAGTAAATGCATGTTAGGCAATTATAAAAAATCAAAAAAGCAAAAAACCTAAACAAAGGTAATACATGGGGCTATTTTTGCTTTACTGTTGTGCTTGAAACACATGAAGTAATGGATATCAAGCAACTCATTTTTATTGCTTCACTAATTGTACATTTGTCCTTAGGTTGCCTGAAACACTTAAATACAAATAAAATGCATGTAGCAAAAATAATGAAAGCAAACAGCAGGTAACTTTACACATATTGGAATATGGGCAATTTCTGCCCTTCTCCACAGTAAATTGGGTCACAACTTTGACTAAAAAGAACACTTCTGCAGCTGTAGTCAAAGGTGTGCACATTGAGACTGTGTATTCTATTGAAACCTATTCTTCAACATGTAATATACAGGAATATTTATTTCTACCACAGCCTTGAAGGTGTTCAAAACCTTAAAGTACTCACAATAATTACATTGTGACTAGAAAGAATTATCCCTTTTACACTCCACCAGGAAAAACAAATATGTAGGCAGTTTTCATTGCTTAGACATGGAAACAGTTTTAACACTGGTCCTTGTGAAGCCACAATGTACCCAAAGTACTAAGAGAAACATTTATAACTTGTATAAAAATTCTACATGCTCATATTGGCCACCTCAAGATGAAAATCAATAATTCTCTAAATGTTAACTGGTTCTACTCCCCTAATATTAAGCATAAAAACCACATGGGAAATACAGAAATTCCAATTGAAGTAACTTTTGCTTGTCATAAATGATTAATAAAATACTTTTTGTGTGACAATGTGGATGACAAATGTTCTACTTTGTAAATTTTAGAATGAGGCAGAAAAAAGTTGGGAGGTCAGTTGATTTTCTCTTCCTTCCCCTGCTTCAGCTTCATCTCCTTGGTATCCAATGTCCACAATGTGAAGTTATCTTAACGCATCAAATTCAGCAATTGCTTCATCAAATTTGTCTTTGCAAGAAAGCAGGCTGTCTCTTGGGTATACAGAACCTCAATAGAACACAGAAAAGTTAAGTGCCAGGCCCAATTAGATAAAATCCATTGGTTGCATTTCCTTTTTGCTGATTTAAAATGCTTCTTCGTATGCTTGTTGTGGCTGACCCACAATCTCTTTCTTGTAATCACCAACAGCATCAGCCAAGTAACAATAGTAGTCTCCTTTCATTTTCAAATAGAAGACTTTGCTCCCTGCTTGTGACGCATTGGAGATAAAGAACTTTTCCAAAAGAAACAATGCATCATTTCAGATATTTCTTAGCTTGATCTCAATTTTCTCTTTGTATTCTTGAGCCATCTGATATACCTTCTCAGCACCTTCTGTCTTTTGCTCAACACTTGACATCAGCCTCCAAGATGAACTATGAGCTCCTAAAAGATTTTAATAAGTAACTAAGAGAAGATTCCTCTCCTTATTGGATAATTCACCTCCTTGCTCAGTTACAGGATTCAGGCAGGTTGCCATGTCATCCTATTGCTCAGTCTGGTTGGCCAGTTTGGCCTTCTGTACCAGCTTATTTTTATCTATGACTGGATGTTCTGTTTCTGGAATAAGTGGCCATGGAACGAAAGGCCTCAGCAGTTTCTGGGCAGTGACAGTAGTGAAGCTGATACTCTGTAGTTGGGAGGTTTTTGAGGACTAATTCAATTTTTTTTTTACTTTTGATTTGTACATTGAGTTCATCAATTTATTCTTTTATCATTGTAGGCTGCTGGTATGTTTCTAGATACTTGGCCATTTCATCTAAATTATCCATATTGTTGGCATACAATTTTTCCAAGTATCCTTTTAAGATACTCTTTATTTCTGTGGGATCAGTGATGATATCCCCTACCACATTTTTTTTTTGTTTATTTGTATCTTTATCTTTTTGTTGTTAGTCTACAAATGTTTTGTCAATTTTATTAATCTTCTCAAAGAACCAGCTTTTGGTTTTGTTAATGTTTTCAAGTTTTTATTTTAATTCTCAGTTTCATTTATCTCTGCTCTAATTGTTATTTCTTTCTGATTGTTTTTGGGATTAGTTTATTGGACTTCTAGGAAGATGGCATCAGAGTAGTAGGCAGGACACAACTCTCACAAAAACAATGGAGGAAGGGCAAAAGCTT
>JAQZBX010039528.1:0-23003 GCA_029593785.1 Cabassous unicinctus
AAAAGGCGGGCAAGTGGACCAGGCGGGTGGTGGCAGACAGGGCACAGGAAACGCCTTTCAGGGGCAACGGGGGCGGGGCCACGTGCCAGTCCCAGAGTTCGCAGCTCCAACGCGCTCGAAGGGATCGGGAGCGCCCCAGCCTGTCCGCTGTCCACCGTTTTGCTGGAGAGCATCCTTGTCCTGGGACGCTGTCTCTCGCTCAACCGGCGCGTGCGTGGCGCGAAGGCGCGTCCGTATCCATGCCCTAGACAGGGGCTGTGGAAGTGCTCGCAGCCAGAGGCGTGTGATGCGAAACTGAGCGCGTGGCGGCCAGTGTCGTGCCCCGCTTAGCTAGGCGCGGGAGGAGAGGGGCGCTCCAGCTTTCCTCGCCGCGCGCGGGGCGGGGCGCGACTGGGGGAGGGGGCCCGGCCACCCGCGGGGAGCAGCGAAGGAGCAGGCGCGCTGCGGGCCCGAGGGAGGGCATGGTTAAAGCATTGCCATCAAGTGTGAGCCCAGAGAGCCCGTCCTAAGCCAACATACTAACTCTGCAACCTCCCTCACGCCCCCAAACCACCGAAGGCGGCGATACCTGACCCAGCGTACAAACACGGGTCTCTTCTGTCCCCGGATACACTTACGCGACAGAAACATACTCAAACTCACGCGCAGCAGCTTCAAGGGACGAGGTAAGCAGAGGGACCACGTTGTTCCCGCGGGTGGAAGGGGGGCGGGCTGGAAGGAGGAGAGGGGCGTTGTTTGCTCTGGGAGGTGAGTGCCGGGCGAATGGCTGCGATCCAGGGGCGGGAGGTAGGAATCGGAAAGTGCAGATGGGGTTGGGCTGAAGGAGTAAGGAATGGATAATAGGGGTTAGGGGTTGGGGGTGGGGAGAAAGGTTGGGGTCTAGGGAGGAGGAGGGTGTGAGCGACATTTTTCTAGGCTGCCCCTCATCGCGCCCGCACCCCTTTCCCTCCCAAATGGCATCCGTTAGAGGGTCATCTCTAATTCGCGCGTGCAGGCGGAGGAAGGGGATAACCCGGCGCTGAGCGCCAGGACCCCCGCGTCTGCGGAGGACCTTGCACTTGACCCTTGAGAGATGGGCACCTAGGCACCCAGAGGCTAGAGTTTGCTGTTGGGCAGGGATGGGGGACCGGGAGGTGTTTCGGTAGCTGTGAAGCTCGGTCTTTCTCCTAAGGGAGAAGCCGAGGGGAGTGCATTGGGGGTGGGGAATGACTCCAGACTGCACAGACACACACGCTGGGACCTTTCCACCCTGCTGGCCGCCACGTGGCCGTGCGACCCCCAGAAATGGACAGCGGTGCCGGGGGCGCGCGCGGGTGCCGCGGCGGATGAGGGAATGATCGATCGCGGGAGCCTTATGCAAGCCCCGGGGTTAGAGAGGTGAGGGCGGGCGGACAAGGGGAGAGAAGGACGCACTGTCCAGAGAAGGGCGCCTTCCACGGGCTGGAGGAGTGGCGAGGGGGCCTGGGATGAGTGGTTTGGAATGTCGGAGGAGAATAGAATTGGAGGGGACAAGTATGTGCAGTGCGACGGAGTTAAAGAACAATCGGAGGTACCAGGGAGCGGTACCTAAATGTGTAATGGAAAACCATTGGTTTTATTGAGGGGTTATAAAATTGAGTACTGAGAACGTGACTCCTCACCCCCGCCTGTAGCACTTTTCTAAGGGAAAGGACTGCCCTATACTTGTAACTCCGGTTCCCATCAACTAAAGCATAACGGGGGTGGCGGGGCGGGGAGAGAGAAGGTAGAGAACTTCAGAGACAGTCCTGCAAACTAATGTGGAAGGCTAGATTGTGTTGAACTAGTCATTCTCAGCAGCGAGAAGGCATATTAAAGAAGGGGTGGATGGCATTTTCAAATCAGACAGACCCCAAGAGTCACCTCTATTATAGGCTAGTTTTGGTAATGAAGACAGAGCCTTTAATTTCAACAGCGTTTCATTCGGAAAAGGTTAAAAGAACGTTATTCCAAAAAACCTTCAGTCCCATCAGGCTTGTCTCCTGTACAGTTGAATTTTTCAAGGCTAATCACATGAAGGTGTGGCAGTTTGGTTAGATGCCAAGTGTATGTTCGTTCTATTTCTGATAATTTCATGTTGAGAAAAATCAGTTTTCACTCGGAATTGGTATGCTTCTTTTCCACATATCCCTAGAGAAAATTGCCATTTGGAGGAAGGCTAGAAAGTGTTTTTTAATCGGTATTTTAATTAGGAGTAATTACACTTTGTCCCCTGGAGATTTTTTAAGTAATTGAGGAGTCATGTACCTAAATATTATATGGAAGGGGAGACCAGAAATGTGTGTTAATTGAATTAAATCTGATCCCATGTTCATTCCATCTCAGAGAGGGAAACAGCAGTTTTCTCCTGTAGGAACTATTCCTTAGTGGATTGAGGTTTTGCTTTAGGAATGTGTCTTTGTTCAGCAACTGTTCTGGACAATTTCATAGGGAAATACTCTAGTATTGCTTGTTTGCCTACCATCCACAAAGTTAGGTTGACATCTAATGTTGTATGACCTAGTGCTATGGCAGTGTTTAAATACTACAGCCGAGCATAGTATCCTGACATTTAGTAAAAGCTGAATAGTGTATAGAAACTTGGGTACAACTAAGCAGAAAGTACACTACTGACTTTTTCCAAGTAACATTACTGTAGAGATTCCAACTGTTTTTTTTTTTAATTCAAAATTTCCAGAGATTTTTGCTTGTTGCATTTATGCTTTGTGTATTCATTAGAAGGAATAAACAAGTTGAGTGAATAAAGATATTTAAAACAAAATTTTTCTTAAAATCTATTTTTTTTTGTTTAAAAAGTTTGACAAGACACATGTCCCAATTATTTAATTTAAATAATTCATGGTATCTTACAAATAATCATCAGCTAAACTATTGCTGGAAAATGAAGATAATATCCATACCCTTAATCCTCAAACTCCTTTTCAAAATTGTTTATGTGTCTTAATTTATTGATAAGCTAATAGTGTTTTGATGCTGTTTAATTCACATGTGATTTCCAACATACAGCTTAAGAATAGGAACTTTTGATTGTTAATGGAGTATATAATATTATCTTGTTTATCTGAAATCATCTGGGTTGGTGCTTACTTACATAAACAAATTATCTAGATAGCTGATCCCTCACATCATTAATTGCTGAAACTTAAAAAAAAATAAGCCATTAAGCTATAAGATTGTAGTTTTCCTTGCTTCCTTGGAAGATATTACATATAAGTCAACCTTTTTAATTGGTTATCTTTATGAATATAAATTCATAAAGAATTGAATAATGCTATTGGTTAAGGTGTATAGAGCTTTTTTGTTTATAGTAAATGGTCTTGGCTTCTGAGTTGAAATACTAGAATGGAGACAGAAGTACCATTCTTCCTTTTATGGATTTTCAGGGTCCTCTTTCTTTTATCAGCTATCATTTTCTACTGCTGTCAGGCTGTAAGCGGGACTTGCTGCTATATTATCTGTTGTTTTATTTTTCATGAAATGCTGTGGTCTAATGCCTGAGTATAAAGCCTGCAGACTTTGTGACAGTTACTTGCTGTTCATAGGGCTTACTTCTGGGAAGGGCCATGAGCTGCAAGGCTGAGGTTCTCAAAAGGATAGCCTTTGTACAATTGGTTTTAATGTTTTTTAATTTATAGTAAATTTTGTCTGTGGGATCATGAGAAGTGTGTCTTAAATTCAGACAGTTCAGTCTTGTGAAAAATCTTTGCTTTTCTGAGACATTTCAGCAGCCCTTTAAAAGAATTACTTTTCTTATTTAGGCCCAGATTGTTTTTGTTTAGAAATCGGTATATTATGATATTTTACATACCACATTCTTCCACTGAAATTCTCTAGTCGTATGTAATGTTGGCAATATTTCCTTACTGTAGAGCCAGGAATAACAAGTATGGTTTGATAATCCTGATGACCATACTTGAGACGAGGCCAATTATTTAAATATTATTTTACATACCTACAGAGGAGCTACATATTCAATAGTTGGAATAAAGTAGCTAAATTTAGTTTTGAAAACAATGATAATCACATTTTAAATCAGTAGCAATTCACAAATGTTCACTCTTTTATTCAATAAACATTTATTAAAATCTTACCATGGACCAGTCACTGTGCTCTGGTTTTATGCAGACAAATAAGACCCTGGAAGTGCTCTGGATTTTAAGCTGGAGACTTGGATTGGAAGCAAGTTAGTACAATAAGAACAATATAGTGCCATGAGTTTTGTAAGTGCTATGATAGCAATATGCACAGAGTAACCTGTGAGGGATTTTACATAGGAGCCGAAGACTAGAGAAGCTTCGTAAAGAATGTGACATAAAAGATCAGTTGATATAGGCATGGGCAAAATCATGGAGGGTTGTTTGCCATCCTAAGGAGTACAGACCATTTACTGTACACAGTTGTTTTAAGCAATGGTGTGGTATGATTAAAAGACAGCTCTCACAGCAATCTAGAGGGAGAGATGTGAGGAATTTGAGGATGGAGCCAGGATCATGAACCAAAGCAGTAGCAGTGAGATGAAGAAAAAGGCTAAAAGAGATGCCAAGGTAGTAGAATTTCTAGGATTTAGGGACTGATTAGGTGATGGAGTAGCTGGAGTCAGGGGTGATATAGGAATATGGGATAGGGAGTTTAATGGAGTTGCAGATTTAAAGAGCATAGGTGAAGAGTTGTTTTTAATATGTAGACTATGAAGAGCTTATAGAAAATCGAACTGGAGACGATTGTCCAATGGATCATTGTGCCCAAGTTCTGAGTGGAGAGGTCTGATCTTCATAGCTGAATGGATGCATAGTCGATGGATGGCTGGATAGACTGATTTAGCTGTTTTTAGCATATAGGTGGCTGTTAAAAACAGTGAAAGTTGATAGGTCTCCCAGGAAGAGTATGAAGAATAAGAGGCCTGGGGAAATCCTGAAACTTAATGGTTGGGTAGAGAAATAGGGAGCAGCAAAGAAGAAAGAGAAGGTACAGAGCAAGACAGGCAGGAGGAGAATCAAGAGAGAACAGCTTTTTAGTAAGTAGCTGAAGGAGAGAGTCTCAAGAAGTGAGAGATTAGGTACCACTAGGAAGAACACTGGAACCTCCTGGTTTTGCCCCTGAACAGCTTTGATTCACAATTTAGTTTTATTTATTCATCTACAAAATTGGAATAAAAAAGCCTACCCTATTTCATAGGCTACTCTGAGTAACAAATGAGTTGAAGTCTGTAAAGCATAGTGCCTGGGAAGTTACTGGCTTGTGTTCAATAAATGTTAGCTGATTTTATGAAGAGCAAGTTTTGGGTTTGGTGATTAGGAGGTCAGGGGCTGTTGCTTACTCTCAGGGTTCAGGGACAGTGATTGATAAAGATACTTTTAAAAAATGAACAGACTTATATCTATAGCATTTGGGGAAGAAGCCAGCAGAATAGGAAAAATTGAAAAATTTGAAGAGAGCGCAGAGAGCCAGCTGAACAAGGGTCTAGGAGAGAGGGTGGGAGTTTGTGTCAAGAGCTCTGGGAGAGAGATTGCTTTCTTCAGGGAAGTCTAGAATAGCTGATAACATAGATGTTTTCCAAGGCACCTGATAATCAAATCAAAGACATTTTTAATGTCTTGTTTGAAATATTCTTGTTATGGTATTTTAGTTTCTTAGGTAATCTAATAAGGGCATAGACTATTCATTTCAAAAGAATCTGAAAACAAAACAGAAAACAGGACAACTGAACAAAATATAAGTAATTTGATGATTCAGAAGACACTTCTGCATCTTACCTTAAAAAATTAACACCATGAAAAACAATTATTAACCTGTGTAATAGGGAAAGGACTGATTCACAAGTTTTTTGTTGTTGTTGTTTTTTTAAATAGGCTTTAGTCTACTATAGCAATATTCTTTAAATACCTACTTTTTTCCTTAAGATTTTCTCTGTTTGGCTGAAGTGATATTTTATGTTAGAGATAAGCATTTAAAATTTGATTTCTATTTTAATGTGGACATAAATATGTTTTCCTATAAAAGTGCTTATTTTGAAAACATGTTTATGTATATGAATTGGTTTGGAAATCAATACTAGAACATAGTGCATATTGTTTACAAATTGGGTGTAAAGCATATTGACTGTTAGTTGGTTTTAAATAATATATATTATTCTTTTAAATTTAAATTATGTCTATGTAAATACATACTTATTTTTATTCAACACTTAGCATTTGTTTATATAGCATGTAGAGTAGAATACAACTTTTAGGGCACCCGATAAGTATTTGTTGAATTAAAATGGAATCAGATACTCAGTATCTTAAAGGCAAACTTACAGCCACCTCCTGTGTGGTTTTAAATATATGATCATGTTCTATACCTGAAATTCTTCATTTGCACTTTCTTTTATCATTAATCCTCTCTTTTGGAGTTGAGTTTCTGCGCTTTTTGTCTATTGTGCTTACTAATTTATTGCTATGGTCCCATTACTTGCAAAGCACAGTGATTGGGTGTAGGTGATTTTTTTTTTAGTTTAGGACAGTTCCATGTTGTATATTCACCAACCATTTTTAGACTAAATATTGTCATACTCAGCACTTTCTTAGAGATCACAGAGGCCAGAAATTGAATTAGAGTGCCACACGTAGGTCACTATTTAGGAGTGCATAGCCAAAATAAAATTGGGTACCTTTGGATATATGAACAGCAGTATATCTAGGACAGCCTAGATCACCTCTTTCTCTCTGAGTAGAAATTTATGTAAACTATTAGAATATTTGAATTAGATGTGTAGAAAGGAGCATTTCAGAGATACTGTGTGGTTTCCTACTGGCTTTGTGCTATTTATCTGAATTAACTTGAAATAATCCCTATATTAGTTTGTTTTGAAGGTATAATCCATTTCTCTTGACTTGGTTTAGGTAACAAAAATGCATCCTCAGGAATTGTAGTTCACTAAATAAATCATGCCATTTATAACTGATTTGGTAAATATGTTTGATTTTTGGAATATTACTAATACAAAAATGTCTAAAATCATTTTGAGGTTTTTCGATTTTATTTTGAAGAAATTTAACACTTGAAATATTTTCAAGACAGAGTGTCTAAATTAACTATTGCATTAGATATAGCTTGCTTTAATAGGTAATAACTATGGAGCTAATTTTCTTCTAAATAAGACATTTTAAGTTTAAATATTATGTACCCATGAAGTTGAAAGGAGACCAAAGTGGACAAATATGCTGTATATTCCATAACAATATGTTCCTGAAAAGCTGTATATAAATATTCAGTTTTTATCAAGTGAATCACATTTATTGAATTTTAAAAATTTCAAAACACCTGGAAAAGTAAACAAATATTTAACACTTGTTAAGTACAGGTGATGGATATACAGATACTATTTTATTGTTTATACTTTCCTGTATGTTTGAAATATTTTACAGTAAAACTAATGTGGACTTTGACTTTAAAGCATATTGCATTTTGGATGCACTGAGAGGCTTTGCTATTTAGCAGTATCAAAGTAAATCATCCCATAAAAAGATTCCTATTATGATTAATATGTTTTGAAACTTCAGACTTTTCTAATCCACTTAAACACACATATACAAACACACAACAACAACAAGCCACCACTACCCACCAAACTCGAGTACACCTCTGTACCACGTTCTGAACGTAGTCTCATTCATCAGAAAAATTTCTTGAAATTCTAAACTTCATTCTCATCATAACATCTATTATTCAGGAAAGAAGGCATCAGCTGGGAGATTTTTTGTTTGTTTCTTTTTTCAACAGCAATGAAATGAGGGTTTGATTCCCTGGTGTTGCCTTACTGCTTTGAGAGAGCTACTCTACAGCCCTGCAGTTAGTGCAATACTTGAGGCCCTCTGCTAAGGGTTCTCTCTTCGTGGAGAAAACCCTTGTGCTTTACATACTTCTGCATTGGTGTTGCTGTGCCTGTCCTTTAGTTGTACTCACCAGCCAAGCAGGAGAGCAGGACTAAGAAGAAAACTAGTCAAACAGGTTTGCCTCTCTATTTAAAACGGAAAAAAAACACAGTAGAATGTGTGGATAAGGTCAAGGGTGAAACTGACAAGTTTAAAGAATATTAATGAGAAATCACTCTCTCTCTTTCCTACTTTGGGGGTATCTGAGAGACTATATCTTAAGGGAGATAAGGTGAGAGGGGAACTGGAAGAGGAAGTAAGAAATAGGGAATAATAGATGGAGAGAGGAAAAGGAAAAACAACAGCAGGGGCAGGAGGGGGCAGGGGCAGGAGGGGGCGGGGGCAAGAAGGAAAGAGCAGGGCTGACTTAGCCGTGATTCGGTGTAATATTTGGGCTCTGTGTGAGCAGAGTGTATCATAGCAGGAAACTATAGTATTGATCTGATGATGAGTGCATTTAAAACAAACACCTGTGGCCTTCAACATCCAAAATAGGGAACATACACCAGGTCAGGGCTGAGGTTTATTGAAATATTGGTGGCAAAATGTAGTTACCTTCTCTGATACTAAATTTATCTTGAAAATATTGAGTTTCCCCTAAAAATAGTAAAACTTTACATTCATACCATTTTGTAGATTGCAAATCTCCTACACACATGTTCTGTCATTTCCTCCTCATTCTGCTCTTGTGGGCGTCAAGTAGGTAGTTGAATTTTACAGACCGTGATTTAGGAGTGCAGAGTTCTTAAGTAACTTCTTGAGGTCACCTGGACAATCCATGGAGGATTAGTTGTTTGAACTCGAGCTTTACCTAGAGCAATGTTGAAACGTTTATCCCATTTAAATTACCTTTAAATAGTCTCTCTTTAGGCCTCACCATATGCTCCTAATGGTAGTCTTCCTCTACCTCTCTGGTTGTGCCTCTGCTTCCTTTCCTCACATTTTTAAAAACAGCTTTTATCTTCTAACCTTTCTCTTCTTTCTTTATTCTCACTACTTCGGTGAGGTTATTCATGTTTATGGGTTGGAATTTTAATTTGTAAATAGGCGATTCACAATTCTGTATTTCTAGCTCAGATTTCTTACCTAGTTTCCCAAGCACTTCTAGAGTTCACTCAACTTTCAACTCTGGACTGATACCCTCATTTGCACCAATCTTATAGCAGTAGACTTTGGTGGTGTTTTTGAGTCCACCCTTTCCTTCATCCCTTATATCTAGTCTGGGCCTTAATTCTATCACTATGTTTTTCACACTTGCTTGATTCTCTCCATTCATCTTTAGGTGTCTTTGTGCAGTTCCTTATCACTTCATGACCACATTAATGTCTCTTTCTCACCATTTTCTTGGCCTTGAATCTGTCTTTCCATCACCTTTAGTCATTTCTCTTTCCTGCTGACCTATTTGCCTTCTTTGAATGCCATTCAATCGTGTCATTCATAGTCACATGAAGCCAAAATCTTTAGCTTGACTTTCAGGGTTCTTCATAATCCAGCTCAATTCTGATCACCCATTCAATACTGCAGTTTCAAATTCTCATCCTTCATGTCTTTATACACAAATTCCACCTTCTCAGACTATTGCTTTCCAGGCTTTCTTTCGTGTTTTGTTGAATTCTGTTTCTGTATATGTTGATAATAGTTTAACAATTAATTATGTTCATATTCTCTAAGGAGAGTATGAGCTCTTAGAGGATAGAATCTCACTTTTACTTTTTTTTGTCTCCCCATGACTGCCTTGGACAAGCAGTACTGAGCAGAGATAAGATATTCATTCATAATTGATAAATATCTATAGTTTCTCATAAGGAGGTAAGGATAGGTAAGTTCCCTAATTTTCTATATGTATTTTGATGCTTTTTAAAACCTTTTGTGTTTTCCTAAAATTGCATCATTCAAACTTGAAATGCTTTTTTATTTTTTACTTTTTATTCTTTTTTTCCTTTTTTAAAATTTTGTTTTTAAATGAAATATTTTATATAGGAACAATACACATTTTAATGAGACTGCTTTTTAAATGAAATATTTTATATAGTAACAATACACATTTTAAAGAGACTGCTGCATCATTAGTCATGACAGGAAAAATAATGACTTGGAAAAATCATATTATGGTACATTGATCTCCATATTATAAAATTATAATGGTCTGACAGGTTTTTTTTTATTGTTGTTGTTATTGTTATCTGGGGACTTCCAACAGATGGAAGATCATTCACAGCTAATTCTAGGTAATGCCAATAAAAAGAAATAATTGCAGAGATAATTCAAGAAAATTAACTATATTTAATTTTTATTTTGTTTTTACATTTGAATATAAATATGCCTGATGTCATGAAACAGTAGTTTGAGAAAAGAATGATTATACATTAGAAATATCTGACTTAGAAAGCATTCTTATTGCCCTTCTCCCTTGTTCCTGTCCTCTAGACATTTTACATCAATTAATTCAAGGCACCAGTCCAGACAGTACTTTCTTTAGTGTTTTCTGTGCTTATTTTCTTTTTTTGATAATTGCCAGCATTCTTCTGGTTCAAAATGTCTTCCTCCATCATCTCCTTTTGGGCAAGATAGTAGAAGCAGGAATAGGAATAAAAATACATTTTAAGAAATCACCCCAGCAAAGAAAGGAAATCAACAGGCTAGGAAAGACTATTAATAAGTGATGTTTGTTGTGTTATTTGCCAGATTTAAATAATTACTGAGAACATTGAGAGGTAATTGTATGATTTTTATCAGTTAAACTTTATCTGCTTTGGAATATACTTTTTCTTCAAATTTCTAAAATATGAAAAAAATATAGAATCAATGTCCAGAATACACAGAATCAATGTCCTCTGGCTCTCTTTCTTCCTCTTTTTAATGTCTTACTCCATTTTTCCTCTTACATATGTCTGCCTTTTCAGAGATAATGTCCCTCCCTGCCTTTTCTAAGGAACTCAGAGGATGGATCCTAGTGATTGGCTTACAAATTGGGAGTAAGGGTAGAGGGGGGTAAAGGGTCGATTAGAATAGGATTTTGTCATTTTATTCAAATTGTTTTATACAGTAGTTTTCTAGTCTCCATGTGGTTCCTAAGTGCTTTATGCTTTCTGATCATTATTTTTACCAGAAAAAAATAATGCAGATTTTCATTCTAATACTACTTAAATGCATTTTTATTATTTCTAATCCTACTGACCTATCCAAATGCGGATGGAAGAGGAGACATTTTCAACCAGGCATGTTAATTTGTTGCAGCTCTGTACAGTGGATATCTTTAACTTATAAGAATTAATTCAGTCATTCATTCAACAGGGAACTGATTGTATGATAGAAACTCTTCTGCCTGAGAACCAAAATGCCCTGTGAATTTTTTTCTTTTTTTTTTTTTTTTTTTTACAATATAAATGTGTAAGGTTTTTATAGTATAAAGGTTTAAAAAGGTAATTACTAAGGCTTTTCAGAGACCATTGTTTTGATTTGTGTATCCCAGCATTCAAGGAAAAGGCTTTATCTATTACCTGACATATGGCAGTGACAACTCTGGAGAGTTTTCATATGGCACAGGGAAGATATACTGGATTAGGACTCAGGAAACCTGAGTACTAGTTCCCACTCTGCCAGTGAGTAACTAAAAACTAGCTATTTAATGCTAGGCAACCACCTCTTAGAAGCTTTGTCCCCTTCTTTACAAATAAAAGGGTTTGAACTCAGTTATCTTTACAGGAATTTCAAATGGTCACTCTGATTTATTTTTAAAATATTTGACATTTTATAATGAATGCATTAACTAGTACTGTTTAAGTATATTTATATTATTACGATAGCAATGATACACAAAATACTTCTTTGGATTTACTTCCTTGTGGTGAATGTCTCCTATGACCCTAGATGCTTAGAAGACCTGTGTCAATTATAGGGAGCATCAGGGAAATACATTTTGTCTTTCTTCAGAATCTACCGAAATCTTTCTTTTCTGGGGAGTAATCTAACATTGCTGTTTTACTTAATACTACATAACTACCTTCTCAGAGTGGTTATGTGGAGTTTTGTGAGGCAACAATGGGATAGTTTGTTAATTTGTTTACCTTTGGTGAGGGCTTCCAAAGAATTGAAGAGGGAATATCCAAATTGTGTTTGTTTTGTCTTGTTTTTTAGTTATTCTTGGCCAGACTATTTTTGGCCCCAAAACATGTTTGAGGCATTACATGTATAGAAAGAGAGTGGAGTAACTTAGGCTAAGAGACTTAAAATAGAGTTGGAGAGCTGTGGGTACAGGAAGACCCTTATGCTTTCCTCCTCTTATAGCACCAGGGAAACTAAACATTATCAGGGAAACCTAAACAGCTTGCAAAAATACCTTCCTTTCTGGAGAAACAAAACCTATTTCTAAAACCCTTGCCTTTACCAACTTCTCCATTTTTCTTCTTCTTTTTTTTTTTTCCTTTAATAAAACCCTGACTTGACACTCCCAACTTGGAGACACAATTTGGGTTGCTACTTGAATCTATGCTCCCCAAATTGCAATTGTAATACCCCAGATAAATACTTTTGTTGCCTTACAGTCCAGTTGGTTATTTCTCAGTCAGCTATAGAAATTTGTTTTGTAACTAATGATATTAATGTAGATAATGTTAAAAATTCATTTAAGCTAGTAATAATAAAGAAAGGATATTATTTAAGAGTAGGCAAAACAGTCTCATGATTTTTTGCAATCCTAATATATTTCTAAATCCTAAGAATATCTAAGTAATGGTGCATGGAAAAGCTATTTTTCCTCACAAGTCAGTGTGTCTCATTATGGAAGAAAATGAAAATTTTATCTGGACTTCCTCCACATTCACTTGTGGTAAATGAAAAGTTTATTTAAATAAAAACTAAAAATGAATAATATAAATAAAAAATTTCATGATTACTCTAGCAGAAACATAGGGAGTCACATCGCAATTGCCTCATAACTGCCTTAGGGGAAAAATAACAGGCAAACTTGAGTTACCTTAATATAAAATATGTTCAGAAATTAGGTCGATCTTTATGTTTTCTTGATCACGTTCTCCTTATCTGATTTTTCATTCAGGTTTTTCTAGTTTCATAAAATGGGTTATATAAGGTCTGCTACTGTATATTTTCTAGAAGAATTTGTGTATTATTAGAGTTGGTTTTTTTTTTTTTTTTTGAGGTACTGGGTCAGGGATTGAACCCAGGACCTCATATGTGGGAAGCTGGTGTCACATCAGCTCCTGAGTTGGTTTTTTTTGTCTGTTTGCTAGTTGTTTTTTTCTTTTTAGGTGGCACTGGGAACCTAACCTGGGACCTGTCATGTGGAAAGCAAGTGCTCAACTGCTTGAGCCATTTCCGCTCCCCAATATTAGAATTTTTGATCTTTGATTATTTGGAGGTGTTACCATAAATTCTTGTGAAATAGCTTTCTCTTTGTGTAGAGTTTAACTTAATAATCCAATTGTGCTATTTATTATATTTTGCTTGCTTTTTGAAAATTTACTTTTGTGTTTGGTAAATTTTCCAAACAGGTCTACTTTAGTTTTAGATTTATTCATACTTTTTTATATTATTTTCTCAACATTTTAGTAGTCTCTCTAGGATTTGTTGTTTTGCCCTCATTTTTTGCTTTACATTTTTTTAAACAAATCAATTTTATTGATACATATTAATAAAGCATACAATTCACCCAAAGTGCTTTAATGTTTCTAATCTTTGTCTTTCTTTTTTTGCTTCATCAATCTTTGCAAAGATTTGTAAACTGTAAAATTCATTAATTCTTAACCTTAATTCCTTTCATTTTCTATCTTTATGTGTCTTAAGTGATTTATTTTACAGTTTCTTGATTGTATTCTTAATAGTGCTTCTTCTTATCTAATATAACCTTGTGCTTCAATCTAAGTTTTTTCATCATCTGGTTGTTATTCAACATAAAAATTTACATGGGTTTTATAAGTAATACCAAAATTATTTTTATAATTTGTAAATATATTACTAAAACATAGACGTGCACATTTTCCAGAAGCAAAAATAATAATAATAATAATAAGGACTTATGAAAAGTCCTAACAAAAATATTTTAATGTTTTCTTTTTTTAAAAATGCATATAACTGTAAGAATTTAATACCTCATACAGCCTCTGTTTTATGATTTGTGGGACTTTTCTCATTTGTTTAAGGACAAGATCAGAATCAAAACAAAGATTTTCCGTATTGTTCTCTGAATGTTGATCACATGATGCAGTTCTATGGAGTTAACTGGTACCAAGCTGGTCTTGGGTACTTGCAGTAAGAGAAAACCACACATTATTCTGTAGGACACATGTATTTTTAGTCTACTAATGCATTTTAAAACTAGGTTTGCCATAATGTTTGAAATTATTTTAATGCCACTATTTCTTTTAATAAAAATGTAAATTGCATTATTTAAACATTTTGAACTTTTGTCTATGTTAGTGATTCTCAAAATGTGGGCCCTGACCAGCTGAATCAACAGCACTTGGGAACTTAGAAATTCTTGGGTCCATCTTAAACCTACTGCATCAGAATCTCCGGGGCTGGGACCCAAAAGTATGTTTTAGCAAGCCAGCTAGTTATTCTGATGTTTGCTAAAAGGTTGAAAGTCACTGATCTATAATACTAAATATCTAGTCAGTTCAGTTTTCTCATGTGATGAAAAAGTTTCTGATCATTTCAGGGACAAGGGAAAATTTCAGTTTTTATTTCAAAATGCTTTTCTAGTTAACACTTTCCTGCTTCAGCATATGATGATGTATTTTATTTACTAACTGGTTATTTAGATACATATCAGTATTTTTAGTTCGGTTGACACATACACACATACCTCAATTTATTAGAAAACAAAACAAAAACCTCATGGATTAGTTATTTATGTGTGTTTTGCTGAGGCATTGTGTAGTTGTAGCCCAATAGTTCTTAATTTTATAATTACCTGGGGATATTGAAATAAAACTTTTAATACCTAGGCTTCCTCTTCAGAAATTCTAATTTAATTGGTCTAGTTGGAAGATGGCAGCTTTTCAGACATCTTTATTTTTTAAAAACTCTCCAGGTGATTGTAATGTATAGCCAGAATTGAGAGCAGACTGTGGGCATATGACTGGCTGACATCCCTGGTTTTTTATTTAAAAAAAAAAAGATAGATGTGTAGATCCTTTCACTATGTTAAGCAAAACATCCTTTATGCCTGTTTGATTAACAAATAATTTGTTTTCCAAGACAGTATTGGTATTGTTGACTGGTTGGTCAAGTTATTGATCATTTCTTATTATTCTTCAGTCTACCTCTTGATTTTATTCTGAATCCTTGCTCACTCAAAGATTCATCCATACACTGGCAATATCACATCACCTTAAGGCCTACTGAATCAGAATCTACAGTTTAACAGTATCACTATGTGATTTGTCTTAATATTAAAGTTTGGTAACTGCTGCTCTAGAGCATAAAGTGCATATTCCAGGTAAATTCCATTTTTCTTCAAATTTTTTTCCTTAGTATCCATTTAGTTGATTTTAATTACCTCTATGAACCAAATTATATCAATTTTATTAAACCTATCTTAAAGTCATTTTTTAGTAAGTTTTAGAGTTATAAGGGATTTTCGGGACCATCTAATTTAATATCATTACCTGGTGGGTAAAGAAAATTGGGCCTGGAGAAATTAAATGACTTGGCTAGTAATTTTGGGGTTCATTGATGCATGATATATAAACATTCTAATTTTTTCTTTCATTGAAAGTCTTTAAAATATTGTTTTCATAATTTAAGTTACTTAATTTGAGCTATACCTTTGAAAAGACAGTCCCAGATTACTCAATTATAATACGTATACAAAAAAGCAAAAATTTTAAATATGCATTTATTTTAACTCTATAACTTGATTTTGATAATACTTTACTAATACACTAATGTTTCAAATAAAATTGAATTTGTGTAATTCAAATATGTAATAATGAGAAAGTAGAACTTGTATTAACTGAATGAATAGTGTACTTCCAGGTCATTAGAAAGTACTTAAACTGTATTCATGTGTTCCTGAAAGGTTGCTCCTATTTTGAAATATTTAAAAAATCGTTTTTGCATTGTTTGTTTACTGTGAATTCCTTAAGACTGTGGTTGCTCGTAATACTTTTCTCAATCCCCAGGACAGTTGAGCTTTAACCCAGGTCTTTATATTTCATATCTACTTTTATTTTATCATACCACCTGTATTTCTTTTATTGCATATAAATATTAGGCCTGAGGTCCTCCTCTCTCAATCTGGTAGGAGAATTACATCAAAATTTCCAGCTGCTTATTAATAATGCTGATTCTTGGGTTTCACCCCAGGCCCATAACTGGTGAAAAGGCCCTGGAAGCTGAATTTTTAGTGAACACCTCAGGTGATTCTTCTTCAAACTAAAATTTGAGAACCACTTCATTAGGTGATTAAATTTGTTTTAAATAATATAATTACCTTCAACAAATGTTAATTGAAAGCATGTTATGTACAAAGTACTGACTGCAATGTATGTTGGTATCCATTTTTTATTATTTTACTTTCCTCTCTATTTTCTTGCTTTTATCTTACTTTCTTACCTGATGATTGCTGAGAAACTCACTAGCTTGGCTTGGGCCAGCTATCACTGATAAGTGAGTAGCATTGAGTTTCTCATTACAGCTTCACCACCTGTACTATAGATGCCTGAAAAGAGATAACAGATACTTGTATGCCCAGAAGAAATGGTAACTGCAGTTAGCTTGGAATGCTACAACAGCAACAACAACAAAAACAAGAACAAAAACATTCTTTATAACCTCTCCTACCAGGTGAGGTTTTCTGTAGGTCCCTTGGCACTCATCAGAGTCCTAGGTGCAGAATTGAACTTTTTGAATGTTATTGCTAATGGCTATTTCCTTTCAGTATTTCATGTGTATAAAGAAAGCTCTACGTGTATAATATATCTAGATATTTTTATTAGTTCTGTTTTTCTTAATGTGACATATTAGTATATGGAATGTAAAATTAATAATAGAATATTTTCTATCAAGCTCTTTAAAATGATTTTGCTATTATACTGTATAATATATATTTAAAGCAAAATTGATTTTATTAGAAATTTTGACCATAACTTCTGACAGGGAACTTTGGGTTAATTTAGTTTGTTTGTCTAAAAGGAACTAAATTTCTTCTTCCTTTCCATTCATCATTTTTACCTGTATTACTGCAATTAATCTGTGTGTCCATGCGAATAAATTATATTCTTTAATTTTTCTGAATGAGTCAAACACATTAATTCACGCAAGTGGCTGACTTGGAAATTCTGAGAGATGTCCATCTTTATTTCATAATTGCCAACAACCAACTTGAATTGTTCTGCTCCCAATGTAAGTTTTTCACCTAGATTGCATTCTTAATAAATTAAAGAAGCCAAGCAATTACCAGATCAGATCTTTGTAGGGTGGCAGAGGGCTGTTAACCTAGTGATGGCTTAATTTTCTAAATTATCTCTTTCTCTCCTTCCCCCCAAGATAAGGTGTTTCCAATTCACAGTGGGAAGGATTTTTAAAGGATTCCTTGCATTTAGCATTTTACTTGCAAAGAGCCAGTCATAATTAACTTCAGAACTCAAAGTATTGCCTATGTATGATAAATGTTTAAAACCCGGGCTATTTAACAACTCTTGACATTAAAGCTGTGTTTCCCCCAGTCAGTTTGCCCATGGTCTACAAAAAGATTTTTCAGCTTTCTTTTCTTCCTCTCTTCATATTGTGTGATAGAAGTGGATTAAAAATGGAGTTGAAGCTCTGTAATTTACCTGAGGCTACATCTTGGTCAAATTCTTATCCTATTAGCCTTATTTTCTTTATCGCTAAAATGGGAACAGCTATTCTTGCGTTTGTTTGGTCTCTCAGTACAAAATGAGATAATGCTGAAAAAGCCTGTGATGAGGTAATGTACACAATGATTAATAATAGACGCAGTTTATTGATAGTTGTATGTTAGGATATAGGTTCAGAGTTTAGCGTGAACAACGTGTTCTGGTTTGCCAAAGACTTTTCCAGTTCTAGCACTGTAAGTCCCTCCTCCCGGGAGCACCCTTAGTCCTGGGCAAACCAGGATGGTTGGCCACCCTCATACTATGAACCAAGACTCAAAGTAACAGTGACTTTAAAAAAGTAGCTTAGTTGCCTCACAGGTAGTAATCTGGGCAGAGGCAGGTAAAGTTGATATTCTAGTTCCAGGTATCCTTTTTGTTACACCTTTCCTGGTTTATACTTTTGTTTGCATGATCCAGGATGTTAATCATTACCATGTCCTCATTCCAGCTGGCAAGACGGTGAAAAGTGAAACCCCTACTTCCCTTTAAAGGCATAAATTACAAATTGCACATATTTACTTCTATTACCACCCCCTTCACCAGAATTTAATTACATGGCTGAAACTAGCTGCTATGGAACTTGGAAAATGTTGTCTTTAGTCGTTTTGATTTTTAGCACAGCTAAAGTGGAAGATTCCATTAGTAGAAAAGAACAATATATAACACAGCTGTCTCCTGTGTGCCAATGTATGGCAACAAGTTCCAGCTTCCTTTTATATTGTTGTTGCTGTTATTATGGAATATAATTCTCTATTTAGAACACAGCTTTGAAGCAAGCTCAGAAATAATACGAGAAAAGACCCCAGGCTCAGGGAAAAGCGGTAATGAAATCTCTACTTTGATTTGCTGCTTTTTCCCTCTAACTGCAATACCCATTAGCCAGAAATTTTCTCCATTGTCAAGGTGTGTAACTAACTTCAGTTACTCAGGTAAAAAATGTGATTTAGAATTTTGTTCAAAAGGAAGGCAATTGATATGATTAGAAGGTTCATTCATTTAAAATTAAAAGAAAAATTGGTGTCCTTCCATAGCTTAGGACTTGGTAATAAATATATTTATTCCCTATCTTCCAAGGAACTTGTGCTTTAATGGAAGAAACAGGTATGTAATTTTAGATTCTTAATAAAATGTGAGAATTTCTCTTTTAGAGTAACCATACACGTCATGGAGCTTTTTTTGTTATATATAAGAATTTGTATGCACTAACTTAATCTTAGCTTCATTTTTCTATCTCTACTTTAATTTTATCTTTATGCATTTAGTTTTTATTGTTTCATATACATTTTTGCCGGCCACTTTTAAATCCCTTTTGTAAGGGATGGCAGCATGAAATCGAATATACCTATGTTTCCATTTCCGGAACACCTTGCTTGTGGAATCTGGAAGGGGGCTTGTGTTAGTTCATCATATCATTCCCTTTCAGAACTTCCGGGCGCTCTCATTGCCCTCTGGATAAACTTCCCCGCAGGGTTTACGTAGCTCTCCAATGGGTTCCTGGGTCTATCTGCAGACTCATCTCTTATCGCAGCTGCACCATCTGTTTATTATTACTTCAGGCAAGATACTCAACCTCTCTTAAGCCCTTGGTTGGTTTCCTCAACTGTGAAATGAGATTGAGAACAAACCTTATCATACAGGGTTGTGAAAGCATGATAAGATAATGTACATTAATCACTGTGCCTGTGCGAGTAAATGCTTCAAGATCTAGCTGATTTTGTAAAAGAGCTCAGCCTCTGGAGTCAGTAGTCCTGAACCTACCTCTCCTCACTGCCTCTTACTGCTTGCTAAGTCTGTGATCAGATTACTTAATTTCTCTCATCCCAGTTTCATCATCTATTTGGATTATCTTTAGGATTATATGAGATAAGTAGACACTAAGTGTTAGCTATTCATAATAGTACAGTTATTATCTTTTAATTTTTAAAAATTATTTCTCCACACCCACACCTAGACTCCAGGCATTCTGAAACTTCTTTTTGTGTGCAGCCATCTCTCTTGACTCTGGACTCTTGGGCATGCTACTCTGATTGTGCTCCTGGGCATAGTTCAGACATGATTTTCTCCAGGCAGCCTTCCTTGGCCCTGCGTCAGTTAGGTTCACGAGGGTAGGTCTTTCTGCAGCGCTCCCTGAACTTTCCCATCATAACACTACCTCGGAGCCTTTTCCATCTATTTATTGTCTTATTAGAGGGTTACAAGTGTTCTCAGTTGTATTCCTATTGCCTACCCCAGTGCCAGGTGATAAACTAGGTGTTTCTTGGAATGATGCATGAATGAGTGAATCTTCACATCTTTGTAGGTTGAAGTGATACAACAAATTAAGAGACGATGCTAGAAAAGGACACATTGAACATTGTGATAGCTGAAAGCCATGGATGAGACAGAAGAACTAGCCATAAAAGCACATTTCAGTGGACCCTGTAATGGTGGCACACATGGTCCATCCATATATCCTGCCTGGTTCAAAATCACAGTTACACCTCCAATGTGGGAGAGAAGCATCCTACCACCTGTGTCCCTTAGTTCCTGTTTTTTTGGCTGATCTTGGCTCTCCCTTGTGTTACTCTCCTGTTACATCATCATCTTGCTACATGGCTTGCAGGGCCTGGGGTACTCACCCACTTGCAGGGCCTGATGGCTTACCTGCTCATGGGTCCTGGTGGCGCACCCAGGCATGGGGCCTGGGGGGCTCACCCGCTCGTGGGGTCTGGCAGCAGACCCATGCTCAGGGCCTGATGGCACCCCCACTGGTAGGTCCTGGTGGTGCATCCATGCAAGGGGCCTGGGGGCTCACCTACTTATGGGGCCTGGCCGCACACCCACTCACAGGGTAAATAAATAAATAAATCCTTAAAGAAAAAGTATGGGGAAGTAAAATATGGACTATAGTTAGTAGTAATACTTTGATGATGCTCTTTCATAATTTGTTAAAAAATGTTTCACAACAATGCAAATATTTGTGGTGGGGTGATGTGTGTGAGCCCTATATGATGTTATGCATGTTTGTTTTGTAAGTTCACAATGGTTACTGAACACTTGTTGTTTATGTATGTTCATATATGAATAATATACTTCAATAAATTGTTTAAAAAAAAATCACAGTTACAGTCATTCTTTTGATAATATTTATTGAGCACTTACTGCATGGTTAGGCAATTGGAATAAAATACTTGCCAAATTTTGCTAAAATCCCACCTCTTATGGAGTTTAAATTATGGTAGGGAGGGAACAGAAAAATATGTTTTTTTAAAAGGTGAGTCATTTTTATTCAAAAACATTAGTAATGGTGCCATTAGTATTTATTTTGCTGGATTTTTCCCCTTCTTCCCTCCCTCCCTCTCATCTCTCTTTCTCTCTTTCTTTCCCTTCCTCTTTCTTTCCTTCCTTTCTTCCTTCCTTCCTCCCTCTCTCCCTCCCTCCCTCCCTCTTCCTTTCTTCCTCTTTTCCTCTCTTCCTTTCTTTCATCCTGTTTCTTTCTCACTCTCTTTTTTTTTCTTTTCCCTCCCTTCCTTACCCTCTCTCTTTTTCTCTCCATTCTGCCCCTCCCCTCTCTTTCTTTTTCTGCATGACCTTTTCCAAGATTTACTAGTAGAAAGTGCTTTGAAGAGAGTAGGCATTACTCTAACAATATTGGATATAGTCCAAGGAGGACCTCTGGCGGCAGTCATGATTGATATATTTGCTCATGTTATTGTGGTCCACATAATACCAAGTACCAGGGAAACTTAAAAGTACTGAGAATCTTGCAGCTGTTCAGCTAACTAGACTACATAATTTGCTTTGAGGACTAATTATCCACTTTCTCTTTCTAAATAACCCAATTTATCATGTACAGACATGATTTTAAATTTCTCTTTAGCCCTTATTTTGTTTTTCCTTTAATGTGAAAACAGGTTGATAAATTCTTGTTCAAAATGACAAACTGAATTGCTGAGCTTCAGGGATGATGGGCTGTGAAAAACAGAGTACTTTCATGTAGTTTATGTGCTTGTCATTTTTTCCCTATATAGTTCATACTCATGGCTGCTGTCCAGTTGAGAGTTATTACAATCTAACCTCAAATAGGAAAAACCAGAGAAAAGATTCTTTCAAGGAGTGGCTGAAGGCGATTCCCCACTTTTTTTTAAAAAACAAACAAACAAACAAACAAACTAAATGGCGGTAGCATTTTAAAGTAGGGTTGCCAGAACTCCAGTGTGGAGTTAGACTGGTATTTTAGACTCCTGTTTGATGAAATGGGAAAAATAAGGGCATCATAAAAGTCTATTCTTCATCTTTAAAAGAATTTCAGTAGTATATTGGGATGTTCTATATCAAATTTCAGCATCTCTACACTATTGCTTTGTCTAGGAACAGACACAGGATAGCTCATGTAAATTTTTCTGGGGCACTAAGGATATAAAAATCTTCCTTTGGGCTTGAAGGGATCACATTTGCAAGTGAATGTTTTGGACATGCAAAATTTCAGCAAATTACCTTTCAGAATCCTTGTTGTTTTGCCCAAATTGATCCATGCTTAAATGTTAAATGGTGAGGAAGGGGCACACCTATTAAAATTTTCATTGTTTCCTGTCTTAAATGCAGAGCTAGAAATAATTTTTAATATAAAGAAGAGAGGATGGATAGAAGTACAAAACGAAATTTATATAGATTCTTTGAATTTTTTATTTTCTTCAGTATTCAGGCGATGAGGGAACAGTAAAGTAGCAATAGCATCCCCAAAGCCAAGAATGAATTTGGAGACGGAGGGGATCAGTAGTGACTAGTGTTTGAGAGAATAGATAAGTGCTGGGAAAAATAACATTTGCGTGAACATTAGGAGGTAGTTAGTGCCCTTAACAAGTAGAGTTTAGGCCGAGCTGTGGTGAGTCAAAGGCTGGTTATAATTATTTGGGGAGGAAATGGAACCCAGCAACTAGAGAACAAAAGGTGAGTGAGAGTTAGACTGGAGCTCAAGGGGCATGTAGAAATGAGGGGGTGTATTTCAAAATTATGTATTTTTGATAGAAAATGTCAAAAGTCTGGAAAGCTATAAATAGGAAAAGAAAAGAATGTTACTCTGTTAATCCAAAATTACCACTAACTGATATTTTACTTTTCTATCATTATAACCATATTTTATGTATATAATTCCATTTCTTGCTTTCTTAGTGTTATTTTAATAACATTTTGTTATTTGAAAATTCTTTCAAAACATGATTTTTTTTTTTTT
>JAQZBX010039529.1:9883-23112 GCA_029593785.1 Cabassous unicinctus
AATTAAGACATCTCCTTGGGCCAAGAGAGGAGCCATATTTATGTGTAGAGAGAGGGTGTGTTAGCCTGGCATTTGAAGAGGGTGGATGTCCCAGCCCACTCTTCAGGGTGAGTTTTTCTACCTCAGGCTACTGAGCGCATAGAGCACATACCCCAAGGGTGGGGGAGAGTAAGGTCAACACCCCATAGGTCTGAGAGTGGTGGGCCTGCCCCCCTAGATTAGGGAAGTCCAGGTCACCAACTCACTGTGCTGAGAGGGTTGGGCCTGTATGCCAGAGATTAGGGAGAATGTTGCCTGTCCTCACTGTACAAAGGGGGTTGAGACTCTACCCCCAAAGATTGGGTAAAGTGTGGCTATTACCCCAATGCTCTTGGTGGGTGAGGTCTGGAGCTCAGTCACCACCAAGATGCTTGATGAGGGTGGAACCTAGAAAATGGCCATTAGGCAAGCCTGTGGTGGGATCCCACAAGGCTCCAGTGAGAAGAAACCATCATCTTGAGAATGACTCTTAGACTTTAAAATCTAATGAAGCATGCTTTGCAGGTTTTCAGAACTATTCAGGACCTGTGACTCATGTTTCCCTCCCAATTTCTCCTTATGATAATGTAAATATTTATCCTTTATCCATCCCTTTTCATATTGGAAGCAGATAAGCTGTTTTGTTAGTTTCAGAGGTCTACAGCCAGATGGTACTTTGCCCCCAAGACAAACTGTATTTCCTTGAACTGATTGTAATATGATTTTTTACTTAGCATTTTTGCTAATTTAGAGTGTTTTTTTTTTTTTAATATTGTAGTGTCTTTTTGGAATTCAGAGGTTGGAGTGTGGCAGTTTGATATTTTTGAATTCTAAAAAGAAATATTGATTATGTTTGTGAACTGGTTTGTTTCCCTGGGCATGATACCCTTTGATTATATTAAATTCAGCTGAGACATCTGATTAATTTATGTTAAAATTAGGGCTTTGATTCAACCATGTCATTAGAGCATGACTCAGTGTTGAGTCCCAGTCCCCCTGGGATGATAAAACAACTTTAAGTTGTGTTGTGCCTTCCAACATATAGAATTCAGTAGGAGTGATGGTAAGTCACTTGGAAGAAAGAGTTATAACCAGGCAGTGGCCTGTCTACGGGGCTTTCTTTTGTGTTCTCTTGCATCACTCACCCTGTAGGTTACTAGCTGCCTTGTCCTGGCCACCCTGTGGAGAAGCCATGGGTGAGAAAACCAGGCCTGCCCATAGCCATGCAAGTGAGCTTGGAATCTGAAACCAGCCCAGCCCAGCCTTTGGATGCACATACCCCTTGCTGGCAGCTCACCCTCAAATCAATGTGAACCCTTGACTCAAAGACTACCAGCAAAGCTACCCCTTGCTTCCTGTTTCACAGAAATGATGCACTAAAATTGTGAGTATGCTGAGGCCTGGGTCACATAGAGCTCATTAGGGGCAAAGGGCTGACTTACCAGGGCCTCTCAGGTCTGTGTTCAGGTCTCTCCTTCAGCATGTGAGTGGGCATGGTGCTGCCATAGGGGCATGTCTACAATGAGACCTGGGCAGAATAATAAGTTTCCCTCCATTTTTGCTTAGGAGAATGAAAGGAATTCATGTTTTGTTTTTTCATTTAAGGAAATGAAAAACATACAGCCTGTTAAATAGAAGTGATACAGAAGTAAATATAAAAGGGTGAAGTGATTATTGAGAAAGTCTGAGAACTGGAGCCCAATATTAGCAAAGATGTGGAGATAAACTAAGTCCTTAGTAGGTGTGTAAAATATTCAGAACAAACAAATATATAGACTGTGTTTTGAATTTCTCTAACAGGCAAGTGTACCATTTACAACTCATGTATGTGTACACTCACACACTTACACACTCTCTAAATTCCCACCAGGAACATAAATTACATAATGTGTTAGGAGTTGTAAAGTGCTGTGGATACATATAAAGTAGGGGGTGTGAAGAAGGAGGGACATGAGCAATGCAATTTTAAGTAGTGTGGTCTGTCATTTCCTAACTTTTTAGATGCCGTCTGAATTAGTGGGATTTTGTTGTTATATTTTCTTTACCTTTCCAGTTCTGCTTCCTTATCTCCTATGGAACTCATATCTTTAAATTATTTAATCACAAAATATAAGGAGAAATTTATGATCATTTAATATAAAATTCTCATTTTATAATTTCACATGTCAGGCTCAAACTTCCATCCATCCATCCATCCAGGCATTAACTCATTTAACCAACCACCATATATCGAGGGCCCATTCTATGTAACACCTTATACTGGGTTGATCTGGGGTGCTGTAAATACAAAACACCTAAGAAAGGGACTTTCTGTCAAGGAAATCACCCTTGAAGACACTAGATATAATGTAAAACTGATAGGCTCATTACTACAACAGAGAGCAAACAGATGCTGAAAGAAAATCCCCTTGACTGGGGAAATGGGAAAAGAGTTTGTCAGGTATGGACATGCACTTGGGCCTAAGGGTGGAGGCCTGGGCAGGTGAAGAGAGAGTGGGAGCTGCCCCAGGAGAGGGAGGGGCCAGTACCAGGACAAGGACCTGGGGGAGGGTCACTGTTGCCCTTGCTATTGGGAAGGAGATCAGAGGTGTGCAGTCAGAGAGGAGAGCTGAGGGCCAGGGGACTTGTACATCCTCAGGAAATGATTCCTTCTCTTTTTTGACTGCTCTTATGGGCTCTCCAAGACTTCTCTTTTAAATTACATGACATCGAAAAGGTAGGGAGTGTATAATACATCAAACAATTTCTTATCATGGCCATTTGTTATTATGAAATATTATACCCACCTCAGCTTATATATATATATACAATATATACAATATATTGTGAAGTCCTCATTCTCTTACGACTAAGCCATGTTAAACATTAAATGTAATTATTAATTAAAACAAATTATAATAAAGATATAATAATAATAAGGGGCAAATTCCATATTATCCAATACATAAAATAAGCCCTTATCTCATTCATATTTCAGTTGAAATTCCTCCAAATTAAAGCTTTGTACATCTTTCAAAGATGCCTTTGTTACTCTTTTACTCTGTAGAGGGACCCAACCAGGCTGATGGGCCCACTGACAGTGGCACAGATTACACAGTGATAAAAAGACAAAAAGGGCCTTTGGTTCCCAGACCAAATCCTCACCCACCCAAACAAACAAGGCAACAAGCCAGGGACACAGGGAGCTGATGTGGAGCCTCATCATGAGCCCTGGGGTCACCACAGATCAGCAGTGCTGAGACGCTGCTTTAGGGCAGAGATGCTGGGTGTGAGTCAGTGTGTAAAGGCTCCTGGATTCCCCAGATATGGTGGGAAAACCTATCATACTCAGGCTGTGGTCCAGTGTCTGTATTTTTTTAAAATTCCCTGAAGTAAAATATTAAAATAATTCCTGCCTTAAAGTAGCCTTTATTCCTTTTGAGTTTCAAAGTAAATAACTTCCACATAGTCAGTTGGCCATGAAGGTAATTTCTTTAGTTATTGGAATAGAGATAAACAAATAAGACCAGGTGACACTGAAACTGAAATGCAGGGCCTGAGGCAGATTTTCAACTGTAATTTGAGACATAAGAACAACCAGGAAGAGACAAAGAGGATATAAGCAATGAATGGGGGATGCCCTATGAAAAACAGGGAAAAAGTGAATAAAAGATGAAGCAGCAGTGAATTGAGTGAGCTAAAACCATGCACTTTGACCCATGGCAGCCACCAAGGGGTGCTGTGGATCTTCTCAGGGGCCTGCAGAAACCTAAGTGGTTAGAATTGAATTGTCCCCAGGCCCTTGCTCACTGGCCTGCAGGACAGTTTACAGGTAGTGCTTCCTCCTTTGGGGGAAACCCAGAGCTGACCTCTCCCCAAGCTTCCCCCTGCCAGTGGATGTCCTCCTGGGCCTCTGACTGGGAACTGGGTGAAAAGGGTTCTGATTTGCATAATATACCAAACACCCATGCTTCACCCAGGAAGTTGAGGAGAAGACAAAGGAACCCTCAGAGTATCCTAGCCCCAGCTATGGACCAGGGGTCCTGTGAGGTCCACACCATGGCCTGGACTCCTCTCTTCCTCCTCCCCCTCCTCACTCAGTGCCCAAGTGCATGGAGCTTTCAGACATGGGCCTGGGGAGTGTCCCCTCTGTCTTCCTTCCTCATGCTGACATTTGACTCTTTTTGGCTTCAGGGGCCAGTTTTCAAGCTGTGGTGACTCAGGGGCCCTCACTGACCATATCCCCAGGATGGATGGTCAATATCACCTGTGGCTTCAGCTCTGGAGAGGTCACCGATTGTCACCATCCATACTGATGGCAGCAAAAGCCTGGCTTGGCCCCCAGGATGCTGATTCATAACACACAGCAAACCCTCAGGGACCCAGGCCTGGTTCTCAGGCTCCCTCCTGGGGGTAAAGCTGCCTTCACCCCCTCAGGGGCCCAGCCTGAGGCTGAGGCCTAGTCTTCATGCTGGCTGGTTACAGTGGTGCTCAGGACAGGGAGAGACCCAGATGGGGAACCAGACAGAAACCTTCCACTGGCCAAGCCTGGTACAAATATGAGCACAGCATATGGGGATTCCTTCATTAGACAGAAAGGATTGTGAATGAATCCCCATTCTTGGGTGATCCCTAAAGTGGAGTGAATCTGTGAATGACTTGGAAAGGCCTGAGCTAGGTAAAGCAGAGTAGAATTATGTCATAATCCAAAAGGAACAGCAACAATTGGATTAGATTTAGGGGCAGCATCCCTCAATGAGATACTTTCCTAATTAAGAACAAAGGAACATGGATGAACCTGGAAGACATTATGTTGAGCAAAGCAAGCCAGACACAAAAGGACAAACACTGTATGAATGCGTTACTATGAACCAAATATATTGTGTAACATATTGTTTGATTAAAAAAAAATTTATATGTATCCATTACATTTAATTGAGAAATGTATATATTTATTCATCTGTTTATTTTTTATTAGTTTTAATTGTTTATATTTTCAATTATTAAATGTACAAAATAAAGTCAAAACAAAAAAAGAACAAAGGGAAGAAATCCATCCTCTGTGTATTGAAGTTTATTATTTAGGGTTGCATTTTAAAGTGATAATAGTATGGTGAATAACCTTGGTTTGTTCTGTGGCTGGACAAATCCCAAACTTACCCATACAGTAAGTGTTCCTGTACTTCACACCAATAAAATTTCTATCAAGTCTCATTTTTGTCTCTACACCACTCTTCAAATTCACACCAATACAGGTCTGCGTCTAACCACACCTGCCATTCCAGAATCTTCTCTTCTAAAGCCGACTTTGCTTAATCCATTTGTTAATCTTGAACATAACTCCAGTGTTTTTATGGCTCATATGGCCAACTAGGCCGTTACTGGATAACATACATCACTAAACTTAAGCTAGTCACTACTGCAATATACTATGTGCCAGGAACTGCTTTTCCCCAAAGTCCTCTTTTCTTTTAAGTCTGCAGAATGGTGTGGTTGAGTGTGCAACGGGGACCCTCTTTTCATTGACAGAAGTGCCTCTAACAGTAAAACCTACAGTGCGATGTGGAAAGACTCTAACCAGATAAACCTACATCAGCCCTGTTTTTGCAAGAGCAGAGGTAGGCATTTCGGGTATAACCATCACTGACTGCTACCACTGGGTACAGGGTCTGTGCTAAGAGGTTTCCAAGAGGTATGAGCATAATAAGGTCAGGCCCACCAAGAAGAGGGGCTTGAGCTGTGAAACCCGAAAAGCCTTGCAGAAGGTAAGGGCCACACCCGATGGTGCCACCATGGTCTTGAGCGCTGCGCTCACCATCACGCCTCTGGCCAAGGCTGCCTATTCCGGGTATTGACGGAGTGGCCCCCGGATCCGTCTAGCATCCCCGGATCTTCAGGTCTGAGCAGCGAACAAAAGCGCCCCTGGGGAGCAGGGGTTCACCTACAGGCGGCCACGGCACGGGGCTGCAGGTATTTCTGGGCGGTCATGAATCCCACCAAGAGAAAGTACTAGTCACGCCGGCCGCCGTCCTGCGCGGGGCCGTGCGGCTTGAGATGCGCCCGGCGTGCATCCCGCGCGCCGCCAGCCTGGGAAGCAGCCCCTAGCCCTGGCCGGCAGCCCCTCCGCCCCGGCTCCCTTGCTTCAGCTCGGAGGCGCGGGGCAGAAGGAGCCGCGAGGCCCGCACGCAGCCCCGCAGGAGCCCGAGCTGCGCGCTGAGCCAGGCTCTGCGCTGCCCCCCGCTCCGCTGCCGCTGCCGCCTCCCCCGCAGCTCCGCGCGCCCTCAGCCCACCGCCCCCGCCCGGCCAGGCCAGCCTGCCCGAGCGCCCATCGCAGCCCGCAAGCCGCCCGCAGTCCCCGCGCCGGCGCTTTGTTCCTGGTGCCCGCCTCCCGCGCCTTGGCCGTAGACTTTAAGATGACACCATGCCCTGCGCGCGGCGGCGGCGGCTCCTCCCAATGGCTGGCGGGGTCGCGGAGCCAGAGTGGCGGCGATGGCAGTGGCGGCCAAGTCCCGGCCCCTGCACCGCCCGGCCTGCGACCCCAGCTGGCTGGGCTCGGCTCGCGGCGCTGCCCCCGTCCTCTTCATGGCCGGTGCCGCCTCAGGGTACATTGTGGAAGGAGCCCTCTAGGCACAGCCCGCAGAAGTGCTCCTGCGCCTTGAGGGCGCTGTAGCTACAGAGCTTACTTGGAGTTCTCCTGCCCAGGAGATTTGTCTTTTCTCACTTATTAATTAAATAATGTATATATTCATTCATTCATTTATGCTCTTTCTCTTAACTGTTTATTGTAGCAGCAAGTTTATCGAACTAAAATTCTCATTTAAACCACATTAAGGTGTACAGTTCAGTAGGATTAATTATATTCTCAACCTGTTGCTACTATCCCCGACAACCATTACCCGTACATTTTGGCTCCTGAAACACAAAACAGTCACCCATTAGGATATAACTTCCTCTCCCTGCCTGCTCCCTGCCCAGTCCCTGGTATCATATAAACACCTGCCTCTGTGAAATTTCCTTCTCTGAGTTATTTCAGATAAAGAAGTTCATACAATATTTGTCTCTTATTGTAGTAACATATATACAACATAAAATTTCTTTTTTAATCAATTTCTTAACACTGTATTGTGCAGATAGGCCATATTTTATTTCTCCATTCATTAATTGATGAACATCTGGTGGTTTTCATTTTTGGGCTAATATGCCTAATGCTGTTATGAATATTCACATATAAAGTTTAGTATAGATAATATTTTCTTTTCTCTTGGGATGATTCCTAACAGTGGAATGGCTGGATCACATGGTAACTCTGTGTATATAATTTCAGGGATGAAAGACTATTTTCCCCAACGGTTGAATCATTTTCCATTCTCACCAGCAATTTAAGAAAGCTCCAAATTTTCCACATCCTCACTAAACTTCCTACTGCCTGTATTTTGGATTCACACTGTGTATTTGAATTGTGTTTCCCTAATGTTTAATGATGCTGAGCTTCTTTCATGTGCTGTACTCTTTTTATTAAGTTATCAACACCCAAGGGTTTGAGGCACTCCCATGGATCACAGCCTTTAGAAAATTTAGACTGACTGTAGCTGATGTCATAACCTCAGGATCCTCACCTCTTCACTGTCAGAAAATCCTTATTAAGCTCCAGAGTTCCACCCAGATCCACTAGACTGAGCAGTAAAAGGCCAGTGCACCCACTGCTGGCCCATAGGAAAAAGTGCCTGCTCGATTCTGCCTGTGCCAGGCTCTCCCAAGGGCTTGCTCAGGTCTCCAGACCTGTGCAGAATTTCTCTTCCGAGCATGTCACTCACATGGTCACCCCTGGAGACCAGCACCAGGCCCAGCCTGTGGCTTCTGGTGCCTCAGCAGAGGACCCTTCACTGGGAACAAGGCCTTGGATGGAGTCTCAAATGCAAGTCCTTGTCCCTAGAAATGTCCAGTTCATTCTATCAACCACACGGCAATAAGCAAGACCATGTTGGTGGATAGAATGACTTAATATAAACTATGACAATTATGATCCTTTAATTTATTAATACAATAGATGTATTAAATATGAGTCAGCACATTTCTAAACTTCATAATTTTTCAAATAACTATATTGAAGATGTTAAGTCTGGGAAAAGCCTTGAAACTTTTAAATTAATGAATAATATGTGGGACATATACCATTAGATATTGAGACATATTTTAAAGCAAAATAAGTAAACAATAAAAATGAATTTAAAAGTATCAGGTTGTTGTAGAAACAAAATTCAGGGCAATTTAATAAACAGCCCAGTAAGAGGCACAACTATGCAATAGTCTTAGGTTGGAGTATGCAAGCAATTTAAAATTCAGGCTTCCTACTTGACTCCCCACATAACTTTTCTTGGAGCCCTCACAGCCTCCCATTGGTCCCCAGAACTCTCCCTGTCAGTATTTCCCCTGTGCAAAGTAGCCTCAAAGGCTTTGCCCTTCCTGAATGGTCACTCCCTCCTGCTCTCCCCTGGAGGACTGCACAGCCACACCTTCCTGAAGAGGCTAATTGAAGGATGTTCCCTCTGACAAACCTTCCCTGAAAGCCCTGAGTAGTGAGAATTTCTTGAGGCTGCACACTCTTTTCTCCCAGCCCTTTTCCAATTCACTGTACTATTTATCACTTCTTGGCTTTTCCTTAATATGTTTGCCAATAACATGGAAAATAAATTGATATTTTTAATATTGGTCTGAGTTCAGTGCTTGGCACATTGATGGCTCAATTGATATGGGTGGAATTAAAGTGAAATGTTGAGATGGCATGCCCTGGTCTGTTTGCAGAAGTCATCAGTTGGCTCCTCCCATCTCCTCTAACCCTGAGTGGGCTCTGAGAACCTCACAGGCAGAGACCCATGGACATTCCTCAATCCAGGGACAGAAGTCCTCAGGGCAAAGCCATGTCCGGTTCAGCAGAGAAGCCTGCCCCAAGGCCACTCTGCTGGATGACACCATTTCCCTCCCTGCTCCAATCACAACTTGGTCTTGTGGCTCATCCCTGTGAAAAGGGTATCAGGACAGTATCCTCTTCAGAGGGCTGGGTGAGGATGAAAGGAGGGTAGGATTTGAAAGCAGTACGTGTGTGACACAGACTTACTGCTGTGATAATTATCACCACTGATACAGGCTATTCTAAGACCAGATGCTCACACCCCCATTTTTGCTGTTTTTGTGTTCATTCACTGGACAACTCTCTGTGTCCATTTCCTGTCTTCGCTTCTCTTCCTGTCTTCACTGGGATTCGATCCTCAGAACCTTCAATGTGGGAGAGAGGCATCCTACCACCTGTGCCACCTTAGTTTCTGGTTTTTCAGTGTCTCACTTTGGCTCTCCCTTGTGTCACTCTCCTGTTATGTCATCAACTTGTTGTGTGGCTCGCCAGGCCTGACAGTACAACCGCACAGCTGATGGCACACCCATGCACGGTGCCTGGGGGCTCACCCACTTGTGGGGCCTGGTGGCACACCCATGTACAGGGCCTGGAAGCCCGTGTGCTTTCTATATCTTTTTTTTTTTTTTAATTTTTACCAGGAGGTCCTGGGGATCAAACCCAGTTCCCTCCATATGGGAGACAGATGCCCAACCATTTGAGCCACATCCATCACCCTGCTGTATCTCTTAAGGTTGACCAAAGTTACCTAGAGATACAGTCATTTCCCATACACGATGGTCATATAATAAATCAGGCTTGGTTTATCACCAGCATTCTAAAAACCAGACCTAGGGACCTAAACTAAAAACCAAACTAGGTCTGGGGACACATGCATGGTTTCTAATAAAGTAAATGTTTAGCCTGCCCTCATTATCACAAAATCAGGACAGTGAGAAAATTCTCATTATGACACTTTTGATATTCCCTCTGGAGTTTTTCCTTTGAACTCACCAGCCCTGCAAAAACAGAGTGCTTGACCATTATAGATGCTGAGCTGGGGAGAACATTTGACAAGCCAAAAGTTTCAATAGGAAATGAGTCAGTTTGATGTGAAATGGCAGCGGCCCAGGAGGGTGGGGGAGATGGATGGTTCACATGTGGTCAGTAAGGGGCACCATGATGCAGTTTCTGAGAGTCCCTCAAGTGTGTTCACAGATGGACTAAAACCCAAATTACTGCAAGTCCCCATTGGGGTGGCAGAGGGAGTTGGACCTGTGCCCACTGTTGGGGACCAGCAGTTCTGTCCTCTGGACGGGGCTCAGCACCTGCTTCTTCCCAGGTCCTGCCCATGAGGCAAATGGGCAGTGCCTGAGGGGAAGATGCAGTGGGTGGGGTGATATTTGCATGAAGAGTTTCTCTTCTGGGAGGGCAATGGTGAAGGGATAAGAGATGCCAGGGCCAGCCAAAGCCCTGATCTGTGGTCTCAGGATGACTGTGTCCACGATGGCCTGGACTCCTCTCCTCCTCATGCTCCTCTCTCATTGCACAGGTGGGGGCAGCCCTTACAACCTGGAACAGCCCTAGCCTGACTGCCTCTCTGGTCAGACCACCAAGCCACTCAATTCTGGGCCCTGCCCCATCAACCATGTATGCCTCTGTTTGTAGGTTCCCTCTCCCAGCCTGTGGTGACTCAGCCACCATCCCTCATGACATCTCCAGGAACATCTGCCAGACTCACCTGCACCCTGAGCAGTGGCTTCAGCATGGTGACTATGACATCCACTGGTTCCAGCAGAAACCAGAGAGCTCTCCCCAGAATCTTCTGAGATACAAGTCAGACTCAGATTAAGTACCAGGGTTATAGGGTACCCACTCATTTCTCTGGATCCAAAGATGCCTTGGCCAATGCAGGAGTTCTGCACATCACAGAGCTCCAGCCTGAGGATAAGGCTGCATATTACTGTAACATTTGGCATGATGGCACTAAGGCTTACAGAGTGCTCTAGACCCACAGGGAGGCAGGACAGAAATTTCCCCTTCTCTCACTGGCTCGTGCACTCCACCCTGGCAGTGGTTCTGGCCAAGACTAGCTCAGCTGCTGACATCTGTTGTCACCTTTTTTACAACTGGCTGTTTTTTCTCAGACCAATGTGCCTGAAAATGCCAAATCATTCTTTCAGCTCAAATTTTAGATTAATACATTGCTAATATATTCTCATGCTATTTGGCTTATCATAGGAAGAAATTCCTTGCTCAAAGCTAAAATTGCTCCAAGAAGAGGCTAGAGGAGGCCTTAAGGAGGTAACTCCCAGTGATGCCCGGCTCTGGTTCTAGGAATGATTCAGAAATGCTTCTGGTGTGAGTTTTTTTATCAGGGATTCAGTTTATAATACCAATATACAGAATATTTTTTATTCTATATGCTATCAATGAACAGTTGAAAATTAGAAATAATTACCATAGAATTTAGTGGCAAAATGGAAAATGATTTTTAAAAAACCATAATGAAATAAAAAAGAAAATCACCCACCAAATTGTGAACGAAAGGATTGCAATCAGAAAACCAGGCTCTGATTCATTTTGACCTGATCTGGTGATTTGAAGCTGTATGCACCCCAGAAAACTATGTTCTTAAATCTAATCCATTCCTGTAGGTGTGAACCCCTTGCAAGTAGGGCTTTGGATGAGGTCATTTCAGGCCCACCTCAGTCAGGATGGGTCTTATCCTAATAATGAAGTCTTTTATAAGCAGAATGAAATTCAGACACAGATAGAGGGATCCACAGAAGCAAGGAGCTGAAACTCAACAGTAACCCAGAAGAGAACAGAGAGCCCAAGAGAGGTCACCACACACCTTGCCATGTGACAAAAGAGCCAAAGATGGCTGGTAGCCAGTCCCAGTACACCATAGTCTTTGGGGAGAAAGCATCACTTTGATGATGCCTTGATTTGGACTTTCTTTTTAGCCTCACATTCTTAAGCTACTAATTTTCCATTGTTTTACTCATTCCATTTCATGGTATTAGGAAACTAAAACATCTGACTATATGAGGAAGGGAAGGTGTGGGAATGCCTTCTGAAGTCTGGAAACAAATATTTTGCATTGGGGTCCCAAGGCAAGAGCTTTAGTCAGTGAGGACACACAGGCCAGGAGAAGGACATAATGTTTAGAGGGCTTTTTGGCATTGTGGGAGCATGTGGGCTGCAGACTGGGTGCTGCTGGGTGCTGAGCTGGGCTATTACCTTCAAAGCTGTTGTACATTTATAATTGTTATATTTATTATAGATATGCTTAGAATTTTTTCCTTTCTTCTTGTCATTTTCAATAATTTCCATGTTTCTATTATTTCTGGAATAACCAGAGACCACATTTGTGCCTGGCAGAGCAGCCCCAGGGCACACACAGGGCTCTTGGCCTAAGGAGAAATGAGGCCCTGACCTGCCAAGGGTGCCCCTCCTTCAGCCTGCCAGTCAGTTAGGGCCCTCCTGGGATGACTGCCAGGTGCCCTATGGCTACAGACCCCAACAGAGGGACCTACACTGCACACGATCTTGGGATGGAGGCCTTCCTGCTGCCCCTTCTCCCCAAAGATATTAAATTGCACATGTCAGCATGACTTCAAGGAGAATCTAGAAAGTTCCCTGAAAATATGCATATAGAATTTAGAGGGACAAATTTTAAACTCTATAAAAAAAAAAAATAGTACCTCTTTAAAAAGGGAAGCATCAGAGAATATTCACATCATAATTTTTCTCTTTCTCATCTGGACACTTCCAAGGCTGGTCTGAGAATTAGGTGGACTATGTCACATCAGAGCCCCTTTGGGGTCTCCATGGCCATGACCCTGTCAGCCACAGGCCATCAGAGGAGGCTAGTGTTTGCATGCAACTTCCCAGGTCTCACCCCAGTTCTGACATGTTCTTTTCCAAATCTCGTTCTTTGAGGCTCCTCATCTTCTCCTTCCCTGACCCACCTCCCTCACCTCAGCTCACAAGATCCTGCTCCTCCAATAGCAATGGACTCCTGATCTCCTTATATCTGGTTCCAAAATGTTCTTAAACCTAGACATGACCCCCACATGAAACAAGTATTCCCCAAGAATGAGAGTTCTGCAGGCTTTTCTTTTTTTTTATTATTTATTTATTTATTATTTTTTATTTGTAAAATGATATATAAATATATATGCATATATGTGCATTTGTTTACATAAATGTTATTTGTTATATATATATACACATTTTATAAAGGTGCCTAGATTACCCAAATATTACTCAGAAACTACAGGGATTCCCATGCTCCCCACCGCCCACACCCCCAAAAACACCCCACACAACCATTCCC
>JAQZBX010039530.1:0-23001 GCA_029593785.1 Cabassous unicinctus
ACTCCTAATCTACAGCTCAATTGACTCACCCAAGTCACCTGGTGAGGAGATGATGATGACAACAGTCTTCCCAGGGAATGGAGAGAGTCTGCAGCTGCAGGCAGGATAATCGCATCCACCATATCCATGGGATATAAGCCCTCTCTCACTTGGAGGTGGAGTGGACATCACCATCCCAAATTCCTCAGGATTAGGGGAAGAGCAATGGACTAGAATGGACTTACTGGTATTCTGTTGTAGACATATTGTGATTCAGTCAATGGAAGAAATTACAACATAGATGTGGAGCCAGTGTCCACTGGATGCTTTTGTGGCAGGGTGAGGGAAAAGCAGTTGTAATACCGGGGCTTTTTCAGGGCTTGGGAATTATCCTGAGTGACATTACAAAGTTAGATATAGGCCATTTTACATCAGCATATAACATGCAGAACTGTTTGGGAGAGAGTGTGGTCTACAATGTGAACTGTGGTCTATGCTTAGTGGCAATGCCCCAGGTTCTGTATATCCATTGCAGGTGATGTGCCACACTAATGAAAGATATTTATATGGAATGTTGTGGGAGGTGTGGGAGGTGGGGAACATGGGAATCCCTGTGGTTTTTGTGTGGCATTTGTGTAATCTAAGCATCTTTTAAAATATATATATAAATTTTTTTTAAAAAAATTTTTTTTAAGTAAAATGAAATTTAAAAAAAAAGAAAAGAAAAAAAAATATATAAATACAAATAAACTAGAGAGACTGAAATAGAACCCCTATGTTTGGAAGGGAAAGCATAGAGAGATTGAGAGTTGATGAGGTTTTTTTGTACATTTTTCTGGTTTATTATTATTATTGGGTTAATGAAAATGCTTTAATAATGACTGAAGTGATGAATGCACAACTATTTGATTATACCAAATTCCATTGATTATAGGCTTTGGATGGATTTATGCTATTAATATGTACCAATAAAATTATTTTTATTTTAAATGTAACTGCAAAGAAAAGAGAGCCATTCTTTTATTTAATAGGCAAGTTCACCAACTACTTAAAAAATGAATCAAGTTTGCCAAGACTTTTAACATGTTCAATATCCTTCTGAATATGATTCAGTAAAGAGGAGATATTTTTATATACACCAAGTACAGTACTTAATACTAATTAATGGATAATATTTTCTTTGAGCTGCAATTAATATATCTAAGCTCCAGGTTCGCAATACCATGCATGTCCCTACATGAGAGCAAGCCATGATGCCAATTGTGTCTGTTTAGGTTCTACTAATATTACTCTGGTAAATATTGCTCCCCTTGGTATATCCTTCACACAGCTAACATACTGCAGCACCATTGGTTCTTGAGAGCAAACCATCTCCAGCTGGCAGAGCCACAAGAGATCAAAGCAGCAACATATTTCCATCTACTACAGGAGCATGACCAGAAGATGTGTCAAATATTTTTATTGTTTTATGGGTTCTAGTGACCAATATAGACAATATCTTAAATGGAGACACACCACAGATGGCACTGGGGGTCAGGTTTGAATGCACAAGAGAGTCTGATGACACTGAAGTCCATCTCTTTTAATTTTATACACTTTCTAAACAGTTTTCATTCAATTTATAACATAAATCAACAAATCATTTGCAATAATTTGAAATTTTAAAAAGATGCTTTTTAGGATTTGACTTTGAGAAAGAAAAATGTTAAAAGTGGTTGAGTTGAACATTATGCTATCTTGAATGTGAGAAGAATTTTTTTTTCTTAAACTAAGGACACAATGAGGTTAAAATACAGCAAGCTAATTAGATAAAAAAGACTTTCAGCTTTTTATACTGATTATTCAGAAGAAAATTCTTTATAACCTTTTTTTAAAAATTGACTAATGATTTAAGAAGCTTTATCACTTTAACAGAGGAAAATCAAATTTATTTTTTTAATCAGTATACTATTTGATACAGCCTTTAAGACTTTTAGGTAGACCTATCAAATCTTACCCAACTTTGACCACAAAAGTTCCTTTTTTGTGAACCTTCTTCACTTTCTGTATTCATTCAGGTTTTGTCCCACATATTCTTTTTTTTATAGCCAGTCATTTTTTCTTAGGACAAAATTACTTTATTTTTCCTTAATAATAATAAAAAACATACTATATTCCTAATATACTTAAGTTACCAAAATGATTTTGGAAACTATCTGCAAACCAATGTCTTAACAATATACAATTACAATCAACACTAAACAAATTTGTTAGGATAATGATTCAATTTGGTTATATGCAAAAATAAGTTATCTTTATTTCAAATACCTAGTAGCATGTGACATTAGAACATTGATAGCTCTTAGGGGTCTTTAGTTTACTATTTTATACATATTTCAAAGGTATATATTATGAAACATTAAAGAAGGACATATTTCTGAAATACTTTTCTGCAGGCAAATTGGCAGGGCTAAGACCTGGTTGAATTGCAGGCTTACAAAATCAGCTAACATATTTTTTAATTTTTGCCATCTTACTTTCATAGAGATGGCCATTTCAAATGTTAATAAAATTTAACAGCACCAACATTATGAATGTGTCTATCCAGGTCCAATTAGAATTAACGTGAAAACAGAACAAAGAACATTAATATTGCTAAGTTTTTCCACTTCTCCAGAAATTAATCCAATTCCATTTGTGAATTTTTTTACAAAACAAATCTAATTGCAAGATAGTATTGATATCAAAAGACTCATTTTTAAATTACCACCATACAATTTACTCTGTGGCCAGACAGTGTTGCAATAGAAACTATTTTCTTTTTATTAATGGGGTCTCCTCCAAAATTAGACCAATTTTCCAATTTACAACCCAAAGGAGTTATACTCAGAACATTCTGAGAGTTTCCCATGGCTAGCCAACACCAACAGAAATCATGAAGACAGAACATCAAAAATAAGAGCTCCTCAAAGTCAACACATTCACCAATTAAAAATGCAAAAGCAATAGGTAAACCCCAAATCTGATTTATGAGCTCCTAGACACTTGCAGACTGACAAAGTTAAAGTAAGCACAGATCAGGACTGAAGAAAGAAGTTAATACACTTACCTAGCATAGAGAAAAACCCAGCTTCAGAATCACCTTTACACAATGTGCCTGGTGACCACACACTTTGGTCCTACAGGGAAATCCTTGGGCTGCTGCTAGGCATAGAGCTGGAGAATCCAGTGAAGTCCCATGGTTGACAAGACATGGATCAGGGCTGCACTGGGGGCTGCATCACAGAGCAGCATGGCTCCTGGCTGGCTCACCAAATTTTTACCATTATGATGCCTGTTTCCAATAGAAAGGCTCACCCAATCCAGTACTACAAAGGAGCAACACGTCTCTCAGTGAAATGGTGTTTTATTTTGAGTGAACAAGTAAGGAACTTGGGAAATCTTCCCAAAACCAATTCCAAGTGAAAATGGGAGCTAGGGTTTTTACAGGAAAAGGAGAGCGATAGGGGAGAAGAAGAACAAGTGATACCAGAGGTCTTGTAAGGAGGGTACATACAATTTCTCAGTCCTGAGTTGTCTCAAGCATGTACAACTTTGTCCTTGATTTCAATGTATAATAAACTACTGTTTAGATATAACTGTGCAGGTGCAAGGCCTTCATAGCTTCTTTCTCAGTCATTTGCTCAAGGATATCATGCATTTTGTCTCTGAAAAAAGTTACATATTTATACCTTTCTATCTGGTTTTGCTTTGAGATGTTATCTTATCCCTGTAAGCATAACTGAGAAGGTCTGGTTAATATTCTTCAGGGAATTAAGTGCAAAGAGTAAGTTTCTAAAATTAGGTTAATATAAAACCAGCTTAATTAGTGTATTAGAATTTTCAGAGCTGATGAAATGAGGAAATTTTAATAAGCACATTTCCAGCTATTAATACTTTGATCAAATATCTTGCAAACTTCCTGAACGTTAGTTGAACACTGCAATATTATGGCCATATTCACTCAAGGACTGAAGAATCTCTTTCATGAAAAACTTTAGAGTGCTGGGACAAATCTCAGATGATCATGCATATCCCTGCTGGGTTTCCTGGACTTGGTATTTCAAAACCTCACAATAGCCAGGAGGAGGTGAAAAAGAGTTTTTGGAAAATCAACCCAGATGTCCACACACCTAGTAATATTCAGACTGGCTAAAGTTTCTCATCAATCTATAATGTGAAAAAAACTGAGCTAAGCCAAGATTATAGCATAGTCATAAGTAAATGATTCCTATATCTATGGAAGGCTTCTTAGCTACATGACACGTTTAGTTCCTTTTTTCTACTTTGTGAATTTTTTGTGGTGTACTGTTTAAAGTTGCTTTCTTCACATAGTTATTTGGTTTTCATAATAACATATTAGTCCCTTGGATGTGAATTGCAACCTTCATATTCAATAGACAATAACATTAGATTAGAGCATTTAATTTTCCTAAGGAATTGCCAAACTGCCATTCACAGCAGCTTTACTATTTTACATTCCACCAATAATGAATGCATATTCCTGTTTCTCCACACTGGTAGTTTTCCTTTTTTGTAAATAGACGCCATCCCAGTGGGTGTGAAATGTCATCTCATTGTTATTTTGATTTGAAATTCCCTTATGGTTAATTATGTCATATTAGTTTCCTGGGTAATAAAGCAAATATATTGTAAATGGTTGGCTTAAACAATGTGAAATTATTGGTCCATGATTTTGAGGCTAGGAGAAGTAGAACCCCAAGGTGTCATCAAAGACATGTTTCTCTAAGAAGACTGTGGCTATCTGATGCTAGTTGCCAGGAATCCTTGAGCTTTTCTGTCACATAACAATGCCCATGACAGCCTCCTCTGGCTTCACAGTTTGGTTGTCTTCCAGCTTTTATCTGTTAACTGTGTGGCTTTCTATCTCTCTGTGACATCCCCTACAAGACTTTCAGTAATAAGATTAAGAACTATTCTGATTCAGCTAGGCCAGACCTTAACTGAAGCAACATCATCAAAAAGTCCCATTTTAAAGTGTCCACAGCCACAGGAATGAATTAAGTTAAAAATATGTTTTTCTGCTGTACATAACTCCAAACCACTATAGATATTGAGCATCTTTTCAAGTCCTTTTTGGCCATTTATTTATCTTCTTTGGAAGACATTTTAATTGGGTTGTTTGTCTTTCTGTTTTTGAACTGTAGGATTTCTTTTCATTAACTGGATATTAAAACATTATCAGATATGTGCTTTTCAAATATTTTCTTCCATTGATAGCTTGTGCTTTTATTTTCATAGCAATATCCTTGGATGCATACAACTGTTTAATTTTAATGTGGTGCCATCTACCTATATTTTATTTTGTTGATTCTGTTTCATTTATAATATCTGAAGAAACCACTGCACAACACAAGGTCCTGAATATGCTTCCCTATGTTTTCTTCTAAAAGTGTAATAGTTCTGATTATTGTATTTAGGTCTTTGATCTACTTTGAGTTTATTTTTGTATATGGTATGTGGTGAGGGTCCATATTCATTCTTTTGCATATGCATATCCAGTTATATGAGCAACATTTGTTGTAAAGACTATTATCTCCCAATTTATTGGACTTGGTAAACTTGTAATAAATCAGATGGCCGTATATGTAAAGGCTGATTTCCTACCTTTCAATTGGATTCCATTGTTTTATACATCTGTCTTTCTGTCAGTACCATACAATTTTGATTACTGCAGTTTGCACTTATGACCCTTATCCATGTAATAATGAAATTAATCCTAACTATAATTAATGCCTGAGTTACTGCCTGACAACCTCATTGTTAATCAAATATGGCCTCTTTCTAAGCCAAACTCTACAAATAAATTCACTAAATCTCCCCCAATGTGGGCCATGACTCCCAGGGATAAGCCTAACTGGCACCAAGGTTTGATATTGGGAAGTGGGAGACTCCAACTCTTTTTTCTTTTTCAAGATGGCTTTGGCTATTCAAGGTCATTTACTCTTCCATAAAAATTTCATGTTTTTTCCAGTTCTGCAAAGTAAGCTGTTGGAATTTTTATTGTGATTGTGTTGCATCTGTAAATCACTTTTACAGATTTAATATTTTAATATGTAGACATCAATTCCATGGACATGGAATGTCATTCCATATATTTAGGTTTTCTTTGATATTTTTAGCAATGTTTTGCTGTTTTCTGTTTATAAGTCCGGGAGCATGGGAATCCCTGTAGTTTCTGAGTAATATTTGGGTAATCTAGGCACCTTTATAAAATGTATATATATATATAATAGCATTTATGTAAACAAATGCACATATATGCATATGTATTTATATATCATTTTACAAATAAAAAAAATAAAATAAAATAAAATAAAAATAAGTCCTTTACAGCCTTAGATTTATTCCAAGATATTTGATTATTTGTAAATGTAATTTTTATTGATTTCTTCCTCAGATTGATAATTATTAGTATAGAGAAACATTACTGATTTGGGGGTTTTGCTCTTCTACCTCACCAATTTCCTGAATTCACCTATTAGCTCTAGGATCATTGTGTATTTTTCAAGATTTCCTTTATATAACATCTTGTCATCTGCAAGTCCTACTTGATTATAGTGAATAGTTCCTTTTATATGCTGTTGGATGCAGTTTGCTGGTATTATGTTGAGGATTTTTGCCAGTATGCTCATAATAGTTATTGGTGCATAATTTTTTTTTCCTGTAGTATGCTTATCTGGCTTTAGTATGAGTGTTATGTTGGACTCATAGATAGAATGAGTTAAGGAGTGTTCACTCCTCTTCAATTTATTGGAAGAGTTTCATAAGGATTGGTGGTTATTCTTGCCAATGGCCTGACAAAATGGTCAGGCTAAAATTACTGCCCAATAATCAGTGAAAACATAGCTGGGTAGTTTCAAAGTTTTCCTTTTCCCCACTAAAATGACCTTAATTGCAGCAATTCCCTTCAGGACTATTAGGTGAAGTCTAACAAGGGTGCACATAGATAATACATCAACATCAATAATGTATTTAGAAGCAAGTGCTGTAAAATGGAGGTTGGTATGAGCCTGAAGGGACCCACCTATAGTTGAGCACTTGGGACTGATGCCCCCATAGGATGGGATGGGGCTGGTGTTGACTCAGCCTATCTGGGCAACTGCAGGCACTGCTGGCCTGCATGATCTGGACTGTTGGGCACCTGTGGCTCCATGCACCCCAACAGGACAAGAGGGTGGTAGTGTCTCCCCAGCATCTCTGAGCAACTGCAGGTGATTTTGGCCCACACACACTGAATAATTTGACACTTGTGGCTCCAACCCAATCCTCCAATGGTATAGGAAGAGAGCTGTTTTCCTCAGCCTCTCTGGGCAATTGCAGGCACTTTTGGCCTGTGTGGACTGGACTTTTGGGTGTCTGTGGCTCCATCCTAATAGTATAGGAGGGGCTGGTGCTTCCCCAATCTCTCAGGGCACCTGTAGTCACTCTTGGCCTGCAAGGACTGGTCAGTTGGGTGCCTGTGGTTCCATCCCCATGCCTTAAAGTGCAGAAGGGAGAGTATTCCCTCAGCCTCTCAAGACAACTACAGGTGCTTTTGACTCACATAGATTAGATTGTTGGGCAATCTGGAGAGTCCACCCCCACACATGGCAGGGGGGAGGGGGCCAGTGCTAGGTCAGTCTACCTGGGCAACTCTGGTCAGTTTTGATCCACATGGTTTACTTTGCTGCCCATACACACAGCTCCATCCCTGCCCAAGGCAGAAGAGGAAAGGGCATGAAGCTTCATCAGTTTCTTTGGACAACTACAGATAGCCTTGACCTGCAAGTCTTGGATTACTACACACAGCTGCAGCTCTGTCCCTATCCCTATCAGAGGAGAAAGGTGGGAAAAGCTTCATTGGTTCCTGGGGCAATGTGGCAGCATTAGCCTCCAGAGCATGAAGTACCAACTACATCCTTGGCTCCTACTACATAACCAGCAAGGGAGAAAGGAAAAGAAAGTCCTAAACTAAAGTGAGAAACTGAGCCCAGAATAAATACATCTCTTAAACCAGTTGCCAAAACACCAACAAAAATTACAATCCCAAAAGAAACACTAAGTTATGACCAAGTCAAAGGAACAAGGTAAGCCTCTAGATGACATAAAGGAATTGAGACAACTAATTAGAAATGTTCAAGCAAATCTTGTAATAAATTCAATGAGATGGCTAAAGACATTAAGGGTATTAAGAAGACACTGGGTGAGCACAAAGAAAAATTTAAAATGATATATAGAAAAATATCAGAAATATACAGAAACATCTTCAAGAACTTGTGGTGGGTGTTGGATTCTTAAACCTTAAACCAAAAACACAAGCAATAAAAGAAATCATGGATAAATGGGACTTCATCAAACGTAAACACTTTTGTGATTCAAAGGACTGCCAAGAAGGTGAAAAGGCAGTTCACTCAATGGGAGAAAATATTTGGAAACCACATATATGATAAGGGTTTGATTTCCATTCTATATAAAAAAGATCATACTACTCAACAATAGAAGAGCAAGCAATCCAATTTAAAAGTGGCAAAAAGACTTAAATAGACATTTCCCAAAGAGGAAATACAAATAGCCAAAAAGCACATGAAAAAAAAAAGATCAATATGACTAGCTATTAGGAAAATGCAAATCAAAATGATAATGAGATATCATCTTATGCTGCACTCAATGGTCATTATTTTTTAAAAATGGAAAACTAGAAGTGCTAGAGAGGATATGGAGAAATAGGAACCCTCCTTCCCTGTTGTTGGGAATGTAAAATGGTGCAGTCTCTGAAGACAGTTTGGCAGTTCCTCAGGAAAATAAATATAGTACTACCATATGATCCAGCAATTCCTCTACTAGGAATATATCCTGAAGACCTGAAAATCGTGACAGAAACAGACATTTGCACACCAATGTTCATAGTGGCTTTGTTCACGATTGCCAAAAGATGGAAAAAACCCAAGTGTCCATCAACCAATGAATGGATAAACAAAATGTGGTTTATACATATGATGGAATACTAACTACTATGCTACTGTAAGAAGAAATGAAATTGTGACACATCATAACATGGATGAACCTTGAAGACTTTCTGTTAAGTGAAATAAGCCAGACACAAAAGGACAAATATTGCATTGTGTAACTAATATGAACTAAATATGAAGAATAAACACATGGATTTAAAACCCAGAATATAGGTTATTAGGAAATAAGAGGACTGAGAAGGTGGACTGATGCTTACTGTATGTAGAAGTTTCAATTAACTTGATGGTAAAAGTGTGGAAATGGATAGATTTAGACCTAACCAAATGGACAGAAATGGATCAGCACCAAATGATGCTGATGCAAAGTACCAGAACTCTGTTGGCTTTTATAAAGGGTATTTATAAGGGCTAGAAGCTTATAGTCACAAGGCCCTAAAAAGCCCAACTCAAGGTACCATAAGAGGTACTTTCTCATCCAAAGTTATTGGCCATGTATTGAAGCAAGATGGCAGGCTATATCTGTCAGTGTTCGGCTTTCCTTCTTCCACTTAAGGCTCCACGGTCCCAGCTTCTTCCAATCTTAGCTGTAGGCAGACATAAGGCCAATCTCTCTCGCTGGTTTCTCATTTCTTTCTGGGCTCAGCTGCTCTGTTCTCTTCACAAGGTCAGCAGTAGACTATCAGGCTCATCTCTCTTCCCAGGGCCACAGGATCCCACCTCATAAGCTGTCTCTCTTCCTCTGTGTTCTTCTCTGTGTGTGAGTCTGCTTTATAAGTTCACCAAGGGGGTGGGGACTTAATGCTGAGTCACACTTTAATGGCATGCTGGAATCAAAACTCTAATCTTAACATAATTTAATCAGACTTCTCAGCTGAATCTCATACAATCAAGGGGTTATCAGAGGAACAGACCAGTTTATAAACATAATCTACATCTTTTTTATAATTCATAAATAACATCAAATTACCACAGATGGTAACACACTTTAGTGAGTAGAACTAGTGCAGTGGGTTCATAAATGGGATTGTGGCTGAAAAGGGTAGTCTGGGGATGTAAATAGTTGAAAGAAAGTGAGAGAATATTCTACATACTGAATAACAGAATGAATCCAGAAGTGGATGAGAATTTTGTTTAATAGCACAAATAAAAAAATGTCATTCTATGAGTTAGAACAAATGTACATCACTATTGCAAGGTGGTAAGAATGTGGAGAAACATAAGAAAAAGTTTAACCCTCTAAATTTAATCTGCAGTCAGAAGGTTACTATGGCTAGATATTGTTTATTTTAAGGAAGAATATCTTATATTCAAATCACATTTTCAGTTCAACACATAATTATAAAAATAGCCCTAAAGTGAACACCCAAGAATCCTAGAAGTTTGCTGTTTCCTCTCTTTATTCAAGACTTTTTCATCCACTATATAATTAACCCCTCTTCTGACTTAAAAGGCAAAGGTCTAGCATGTGTTTTGTTAATTAGTAAATTGAGCCTAGTTTGGGCCACAATTTAAAATATTCACATTCTGCAATGCTGTGCCCTTTCTACGGTATGACAATGTTTTCACAATTCATTAAGGCTAGTTTTGCCACATGATGTTTTTTGCCCAATGATATGTGAGCAAATATAAGGAGTGTGGATTTCAGAGTTAATGTATGTATACATCATTACAATATCTTTTTATTTTGTCATGAGAACCTGTAACAACCCATATAGAAGCTGCTCCAATAGCCTGGGCAAAAAATTTGTACAATATGGAGTAAAGCCATCGCCAACACAAAAAGGATATGTGTTGCCAGTTGAAAATCAACTTTGTTCCTCTTAGCACAATGATTTAAGGTTTGTTTGTTTTTCCTTTCATTATTGCAAGATAACATGGTTGTAGATGACTTCTGTAATATCAGTTTTCCATGCAACTATACCAATTTATACAAACACATCAGTGATATATGAGCCTTTCATTTCCTTTACATGCCTACCAACAATTGGTACTTCCAGATTTATTTTTTCTAATCTACTGAATTTGTGGCACTACATCATTATGATTATACTTGTTATTTTCCTTCAGTAATAATAGTGAGGATAATGTCTTGTGTGAATGAAATATCTGTGCTTCATCTTCTTTGAAATTCCTTTCTAAAGTATTAGGAGTCATACTTCTTTTCCCTGACTTTGTGCTATGCATTTCTGTGCCCTTGATTTGGCTGAAGAATAAAAAATTCTTCATCTTATTTTAATCAAATGCACAAACATATTTCCATTGTGTAAATTTTTATATCTTTTCCACATCATCCTCTTTCTTTTCTAAGAAATTATTTCCCTCATTAAGGTTCAGAAGATATTTTCCAAATTTTATGATATTGTTTATCACATTCTTACTTTCAATCTGCTTTGAGTTGGTTTGCATAGTTTCAGAAATGTGAATAAATTTCATTTTTCAAATATTTTTAACCAATTTCCTTGTAGAATTTACTGAAATATACATGACATTTCAAGGCAGTACAGTGTTGTATCTGTAATTGTTGATTCTTCTATATGTATCCTTTTTCTGTCACATTTATTGCTTATCTGCTTCTGCTCCCATGCCACAATGTTTAATTACTATTATTTTATAGCAAGACTTGATATGTATTAAGGAAATCCTTCTACTCTTCTTTTCTTTGAAATGTATAGGTTGTTTGGGATTCCTATTAATTTTTATGGGCAATTTTTCAAATTATAAGAAAAAAATATGCTTGGATTTATAGGTTTATAAGTTCATATACAGCAACATCTTAATATTATTGAATCTCCCAAACGATAGATGTGGTCAAAATCTCATTAGTTTAGTTCTTTTAGAATATCAGCCAATCAAATGTTTATTTTTCTCCATAATTTCTTTTATATCACTAATACATATTTGCTACATATATATATCTTATACTGTTTTCAATTGTTTCATTAGAAACTATTTTCTATGTTTTCTTACAATTTATAGCTATTTTATATTTATTTACTTTTTGCAGCCAATTTTCTTCTCAAAAATATTTTTGTAAAATTGGGGTGGATTTTACATAAGCATATATAAACAATAAGTGTATAGTATAAGTTATGAACTTACAAAACAAACATGCATATCTTCATACACGGCTCGCATACATTATCCCACCACCAGCATCTTGCATTGCTTTGAAACAATTTTTACAAACTATGAAAGAGCATTGTCAAAATATTACTATTAACTATACCAATTTCTTACATTTGGTGTATTTTCCCCCAATCCACCTGGATAATGACACCCTGCATTAGTAGTATGTACTTATTACATCAATTCTAATGGACAACAATAGGGGGCTATAAGGAGGTGTATTAGTCAGCCAAGGGATGCTGATGTAAGGTATCAGAAATCTGTTGGCTTTTATAAAGGGTATTTATTTGGGGTAAAAGTTTACAGTCACAAGGCCCTAAAGAGTCCAACTCAAGGTTGCTTCCTTCCCAAACTCTGTTGCCACGTGTTGAAGCAAGATGGTGCGTGATGTCTGTGAGGTTTCAGCCTTCCTCTTGAAGCTCCATGGGTCTAGATTCTTCTGATCTCAGTTGTAGGTTGGCATAAGATTCATCTTTCTTCCCAGGACTTATTTTTTTCCTGGCTCAGCTGTTCTGTTCTCTTTACAATGTCAGCTGTAAACTATCAGTTTCATCTCTCTTCCTGGGGCCACAGGATCCTCTGTGTATCTTCTCAGTGTATCAACTTTTGTGTGTTCTTGATTGAGCATCTGGTTTTTATAGTCTACCAAGGGGGGCAGAAACTCAACCTTACATTCCCTAATGAAGTGTTTGAATCAAATTCTTAATCTTAACATAATTTAATCAAAAACATATGAATCTAATATAATCAAAGTGTGTCACACCCAGAGGAACAGAGCCATTTACAAATGTAATCAAATATCATTTTTAGAATCATAAATAATACCATACTGCTACAGGAGGTATGGAGATTTTTCTTTTGGAAAAAGAACAAATCTGTAAAGAGTATGAAAGCCACTGGGTATACACTGTGAATGGATTGTACAAAGCATGGGACTGTAAAACACAATGAATCCTGTTGTGGAATATGAACTGTGGTTAAAAGAATAAATATGAGAACATCTTCTCATGAACTTATTGTTCACTTTTACATTTACTCTGCAGCTAATGCAAGTGCTGGTTTTTCTCAGATTCTTGCATATTTTATTTTCTGTCTTGCCGCAATATATTAATAAAGTTGGTGAGAGTTTGGCTTCCTTGGTTCCCTGTAAAAGAATGCTTCTAAATGAACAATGGACTAGAGTAGACTTACTGGTATTCTACTATAGACTTATTGTGATTTTCGCAGTAGAAGAACTTTTATCATCAATGTGAAGGCAGTGGCCACTGGAGGTTCTGAGGGGAAGGAGAGGGAAAAATAGGTTTAGTATGGGATCATTTTTTGACTTGGGAATTGTTCTGAATGGCATTGCAATGACAGATAAAGACCATTATATATCTTGTCATAACTTACAAAATTGTGTGGGAGAAAGTGTAAACTACAATGTAAACTATAATCCATGCTTAATGGCAAGGCTCCAAAATGTGATCATCCATTTTAGCAAATGTACCACATTAATGAATGACGTTGTTTCTGTGGGAAAATGTGGGAAGGATAGTGGGGCATATGGGAATCTCCTATATATTTTAATGTAACATTTATGTAATCTAAGTATATTTAAAACAAAATAATAAAGTATATTTTTAAAAAAGAATGCTTCTGCTATGAACATTGTAAGTTTTATGGTGTTTGAACTAGGAGATTTACCTTAAAATAGTATTTTTCTACAGTATAGGTATTTTACTTCAGTATCATTGATAACAGTTTTCATAATGCTTAAGTATTTAATTGGAAGATATAGCTCTTCTGCAAAGATGGCATTTTCAAATAAACTTTTAAATTAGAATATTTTAATAAATTAATATATTTAATTGCCTAATGTTATATTAGCCATACTTTTTTAAAAAATATTCAGGGAACTTTATTTTGTAAAGGAAAAATCAAATAAGATACAGCTTTCATTTACTCAAACATTCATAATCCATTCTTATTTAACAGTCAAATTAATCAAGACATTGTACATTTTTATAAAACACATTTTAAAGTCAATTACCTATAGTAAACCAAGGGAAATTCTGATATGGAATGGTTTGATGCAAAGCAAAAATTAAGGCACCTGCTATGAATTTAGAGCAATAACTTTCATCTTAAAAGTTCATAATAAAATAGATCTAGTTAACCAAATATAGGGGTTGATTTACTAGGTGAGAAAAGCAGGTAACAATGTAGTCAAAAACCTGCTGGCCCAAGGTCAGCTGATTCCTATTCCTTCATTTGGATCAGCTCAGCTAACCAGAGAAGTCACATCCTTAATCACTCCTCTCCCTTACTTTTCCCCATACTCAGGGGGTATCAGAAGCTCTCTGTGAGGTTCACACTGTGCACAGAGTAAGTAGCAGATTCCCTTTTAGTTCCTCTTACCTATTTAAGAGATATCCTGAGACTATTAACAAAGCACAGAAGCAGCTTTCTTTCCAATTTAATAATACGTAAGACACCTCGGCCCCTTTTTTCACCAAGTTATGACTAAGAATATAGCCAATACTTGCAGTTTTTCAAAAGTACTAGAAAACCCAAAACCTGTCTTATCACCCTTGCCCCTATTAGTAAAAAGTAAATTTGATCAATTAAAACCTGTAGACTCATACATTAAGGGAAGACTAAAGACTGATCCTTATTAAATCTATTTCAATTGTCACTCTAGTCTGATGTATCTAGTAACTAACAGCACTTTACTCATAAATCCAGTAAAAGCATTTCTAAACTAAGTGTAACTTTTAGTTTAGTTGATGTGCCTTTTTGGTATTAAAAGTGCTAGTAACATGCTGAGATGTCATCTTATGGCACATTGCATGTCTTGATGAGGCATCCATTTTTAGTAGTATTTTTTTCTTAAATTTTGTCTAATATAGTAAATCCCTTTGATATATTAAAGTAATTCTGGTGAAATCAATGCAGATGTAAACAACTTTCCCAGACTTGGCTCCATGGTAGCTTTTAGTGAAACTGCAATGACTAAGTTATAAAATACTCTATCAAGTTGCTTTTTTAATAATGGCATCTTAGATTAGAATATTCACTCATGATAAATCCAAGGTACTATATAATAGAAAGATTATTGTTAAAAGAGATGTTGTGGCTATAAGCATCTCCCTTCATATTAGGCATTTAGAAGCTTTTAAAATTTTCAGGTGCTAAAGGTTATGGTAAAATTAGGTTGTATAGCTGTTCCATTTATAAGCACATTACAGGACCTTGTTACTTGACCCTATATGCGAATGTGCTTTCAATTCAAGAGAGAGTAATAAAATGCCTAGCTATATAAAAACCACAGATTGCAAATTTTAAATTAAGCAAACTGCATTGACACATTAGGGCTAACAAAATCTAGACCCTGTCTGCACAGATTTTGATTTAATTATCCATACTGCATATTGTTTTAAACAATCACTTAGAAAAACCTAACTCTTTGCTGACTGAATAAGTAGGGCCCACTACTAAAACTCAACAATCAAATTTTATTGCTTTATTCATGTGGTGCTTTAGCAAGGCACTGTGGTATCGACTAGGAAACTCGGAATGACTGGTGAAGAAACCTTGGAATGACACATGAAGGATGATATGAAAAGTCATTCTGAGGCAGGATGCTTTTACTGAATTGTTTTTTAGCCAGGGTTTATCAAACATCAAGAATGAGTTCAAGTTAAAGTTCACAGGAGAATGGAAATATCTTAAGGTCAGTCACTTCACATGCCCATCCTGATACTTTGAATAATCTGGAAAATTGCAGAGCTGCAAACAACAAAAATGAACAGAGCCAATAACCAGAGTCCTACAGATGCCTTCTCTTCGGTGGCATTTCTCGCGGTCTTGGCGAAATTGCCGCGCTGGGTGATGTTCTTGCTGTGCTTCTCGTTGGCCATAGGGATGCGCTGCTTGGCGACCATCTTCGCAGCGCCAGCACTAGCCCGGCCACCCCCTCGGACTCGCTCGCCTTCCCTCCGGCCGCTGCGAGGCTCGGCTCTTGGGGCCCGCGCGGCGGAGCGAGGAGGCTCTCAGGCTGGGCGCGAGCTCTGGCCGCTGGGCCTGGGCGCGATACACGCAGGGACTGAGGAGCTAGCCGGCCGCGGCTGCCACCTGACGGACCGGCCGAGCAGGGTGGGCGCGCGAGAGTAAGGCAGAAGGGCGCCGGGACATTCTACCGCCGCCACCGCTGCCCAGGCAGACGCCGAGAGCGTGGACGGAAAGTGGAAAGAAGTCAACTTAAGAACCGGACCATGCAGCCTGCAACCTCGAACTACTTCCGGTTCGGCTGCCAATGTCAGAACTGGGCAAGCTCCGCCCTGCCTTATTAGGTATGCTTTTGAGAGACTTACAGTTTGGTCATGATGTGTAGTATTTTTGTATCGCTCCAAATTGCTAAATTATGTTTGAAATCCCTAATTTTTCTTAACTTACTCTATTCTGTGAATTCTATTTTTCCACTAAACTACCTCCCAAATCTTCCTAGCCTATTTCTTTAATTTGGAATATTACATTTTATGCGTTATGTATGTCTATAAGCATGAGTCTTCCTTTTGTTAATCTTTGAAATGGATCTCTCATAGTCATTTCCTTCATGTAACTTCCTCAGAAAGTGTTAAGTGTTTATTATGGAACTGAATACTTAAGATTTCTGACATTTTTGGTCCTCATATCTGATTCATATTTTCATGATATGTTAGTCTCTTGAACACTTCTTTGTCTTTTATGCAAGAATTTTTATGATCAATTTTTGTGTATGTATTTTAAATTTACCATATGCCATTTCAAATGGAAGAATGTGCCTTTCTTACAAAAAGAAAGTTAATATTTATTTGTGATATTCTTCCCTCCATTTTCTCTATTTTCTCATTGCTTCCAGATATTGGAATTCCTTAATCTAATTCTTCATCAATAGTTACAGTTTTTGTCTACATAATTTTATGTGATTTGTGGTGTTTTGAAGGAATTCATGTTTGGAGCAATGTTACATATGAAACCATTAAACTGGTAGAATTTATTTGAGGTTAAGGGTGGGTGGACGGAAGTGGGTATGGCTCAATTGATAGAGCTCCCGTTTACCATATGGGAGGCCCCAGGTTCTGGGGCCTCCTTGTGAGGGCAGGCCAGCCCGCACAGCACGGTGGGCTGATGCAGCGGGACCTCACAGCAAGGGGGTGATAAGCAGACACAGAGAAAACACACAGCGAATGGACACACAGCAAGCACAAGCAGCAGTGGGGGGATAAATAAATAAATATATATATCTTTTTTTAAAAAAGGGGGGGGGTGGAGCATCCGGGAGTTCCATAATTTCCAAGTGAGAAGGTGTAATACCCACTCTAGAAAATCCTTACTATTCTGTTTTTCCTTTTTAATTTCTTTAGGGTAATGTCTGGTTAATTTTGGAATGGAGATAAATGCCTGGTGCCTACATACTGGGATGAACAGTTGTCTTCTAATTGACTTTACCATTATTTCAATATCCATGTTTGGATTCATTTTTGCCTATGTCTTCTGACAATTTTTTAGTATCTCATCCATATTTGTTTATTTCAGTTACGTATATTAAGGATGTATTCAGCTTTTTTTTAAAAAAAACAATATTAACCTAAGTGATTAGTGTAGTTTTTCAACTAAGATAGAATAATTGAAATGTATTCATTACGAATTCCTATAACCCACCCCCCACACACACAGACACACACATATTCCTCTTAGCAAAAATAGGTTGATAGATAGATGCATGAGCGATAAAAAGATAGATGAGGCCAGTGTATAGCTCAAGGATAATATTTTCAGTCATCTTTATACCTTTATTGTGCTGTGCCTTTACCTAAGTATGAAATTAATTTTGTTGCTCAAAATTAAAGCATTTTTATTTTAAAAATTAAATATTGTAGCAAATATAAAGGATAAACAATAAATATTCAGAAATCTAAAAACCATAATTTATCCAGACTAGTCTCTATTATATAAAATTAGAAAGATTTATAAAGTGATAGTTTAATATAATGATGTGATCCAAATTCACTCTTTAAAAAAATTTCATTCACACATCCATATTGTCACATGTGTCTGTACTTCATTTGTTCTTACAGCTGAATAATATTCCATCATAGGTATATACTGCATTTTGTATAATCATTCAACAGTTGATGGACACTTGGGTTGTTTGCATCTTTTGGCAATTGTGAATAATGCTGCTATGAACATCAGTGTGCAAATGTCTGTTTGTGTCCCTCCTTTCTATTCTTCTGAGTATACACCTATTGGCTTGATAGCTGGATCACTTTGCGACTCTATACTTATTTCCTGAGGACTGCCAAATTGTCTTCCACAGTGGCTATACCATTCTACATTCTCATTGTCAGAGAATAAGTGACCCTATCTCTCTACATCCTCTCCAACACTTGCAGATTTCTTTTTTTTTTTTTTAATAATAGCCAATCTACCATGTGGGAAATGATATCTCATTGTCATTTTGATTTGTATATCTCTATTAGCTAGTGATGTTGAGCATCTATTCATGTGTCTTATTTTTATTTTTGGTAATACTGTATTAGCCTGCTAAAGGAGCTGCTAATGCAAAGTACCAGAAGTCTGTTGGCTTTATAAAGGGTATTGATTTGTGGTAAAACTTTAGTGTTACAAGGTTGAGAAAATGCCCAAATCAAAGTTACTTTCCCACTAAAATCAGTTGCCACATGTTGAAGCAGGATGATTGCCAATCTTTAGCTGGTCTCTGCCTTCCCCTCTGGGCTTCATCTCATCATCCACTACAGGCTGGCATAGTACTCATCACTTAGGGCCTCCTATATCAGTCTTGGCTGCCCAGCTCTTTTCCCAAGGTCAGCTGTAAGCTATCAGGCAAAATGTCTTATCTCTCCCCAGGGTTTCAGCTGTTTGAGATTTCTTCTTTCTGTCACATAGCAGTATCAAAAATGACAGAGTTTTCTCTTGCTGTGTGTCTGTCTGTGTGAATGTCCCTTTATATCAGACCCACCAACTGGGTGGGGACTCAGTCTGCATCAGGCCTTACTTAGGTGGGTGAATAAAAAAGTTCTCAAAGCAATTTTTATCAAAGACACTTCAGCTGAATTTAATGTAATTAAAGGGTATCACGCCCAGAAGAATAGACTAGTTTACAAACATAATCTTTCTCTTTTGGGGATTAATAAATAATCTAAAACTGTTGCAAATGTTAAACTTTTTTCAGAGAAGTTTTAGATTTACATTTACAGAAAAATTACACCAAAAGTATAGGAATTCCCATATAACCCCCCATACCCACACACATAGTTTCCCCTATTATTATATCACCACTGATTCATCCCTCCTGCACACTTCTAAAACATTGGAGCCCACTATCTTTATATCAAAGTTACAATTCTTCCATTAACACAAGATAACTGCAATGATAATATGTCTACTTTAGTCAGTGTTTACACTCCTCTGAAATCTTGAGGGTTTTGGTATGATGTCCACTTTAACTGCTTCAGCCTGAGAAGGGGTTTAGATATTATGGGCAAATGGAAAGAGTTATTTGCTTATACGTGTAGATAACACTTATTTTTTTGAAGTGGAACTTGTTTTGAAACCGTTTTGCTGGTTGTCCAGCACAAGCCCAAAGAGCTGGAGCATAGGAGCTCACCACATTTCTGCTGGAATACAGGACTCAAATGGCATATAAACAAACAAAAGATTTAAGTGTGTGAGAAATATACTTAACAGGTACATTGAACAGGTTCAAAGAAAAGGAGTTGACGAGTCATGATAAGGGGAATTATAAATTAGTACAACTAAGTTATGTTGGTGAAATAGATTATCATATTTTCCCAAATAGAGCCTGCTGAAGGGGTGTTGATTTCATGAGACATCCCTAGATCCCTTGGAATCACTCTTGTATGAGGCTTTGTTTACTGTGGCAGGTTGTGAAATTTGAGAAGTGCATAAATGCAACCTTCAAAATAACCTCTCAACTCATTTTGAATCTATTAGCCATAAAAACTTCTTTGTGTTTACTGTTTCTCCCTTTTGGTCAAGGTCTTTTTCAAAATGCTTCACTGGTATGCATTTAGTAATACTCCCTTGGTGCCGGGAATTCAAAGCTGGGAATCACGTCCCATATTGGAGGAAAGGTAGTGTGTTTATTTGCTGAGTTTGGCTTAGAGGAGGTCACATTTGAAAAACAAGGAGGTTTCAGGGGGGAACTATTAGGAATTAATTATAATTAAGGTAAGTTTCATTTTTAGAAGAAAAGTTTCATACGTACAAGCAGAAAAATTGAGGATAGCGGATAGGGCTGTACTCTTTTCTTAGGCATAGATTATGTATTCCAGAGATTCCTGCCATTTTATTTGAAAAAGTAGCAAGTCTTCCCCAGGATGGAAGTGCAATATTATGTTAACTGTTGTGTGGGTCTCTATCTCTTAAGAAATCACACATATGACAACACGAACATATTCACATCCCACAGAAGTATGCTCAAGGTGCATCCTTACCCACTCAGCAGCCCACACCAGCAACACATCTCTGTTACAGATACTGAAATAATACTCTATATATGTATTCCTAACCCCAATCCTTGGTCACTACAGAATTCACTGATTTTTACTATCACTCATTTTATTCTCTAGCTTCATGGACACACCAAAATTCCCATTTCAAAAACATTCACACTCACACTTCAGGGCTGTTAATTACACTCATATCAATATGGAACTATCAGCTCTGTCCATTTCCAAACCATTATAATCAAGCAAATTATACATTCTGTGCAGATTAAGCATGGTTCACTAATCTCTAATCCCCTTTTATCTCCTAATAACCTATCTTCTAGACTCTATCTCCTTGAGTCTGCTCAATATCCTTAATTCATGTCAGTGAGATCTTTCAATGGGTCCTCAAGGTTCATCCATGTTGTCTCATGTGTCAAAACTTCATTTCTTCTTACAGCTGAATAATATTACATTGTATGTCTATACCACATTTTGATTATCCATTCGTCTGTTGATGGACATCTGGGTTGCTTCCATCTTTTGACAGTTGTGTATAATGGCACTATAAACATAGGTATGCACTTATGGGTTTGTGTTCTTGCTTTTAATTCTTCTGGGTGTATACCTCGTAATGATATTGCCAGATCATAGGGCAATTGTATATATAGATGCTGAAGAAATGCCAAACTGTCCTCCACAGTCACTGCAACATTCTATATTCTCACCAACTGTGAATGGGTGTTCCTATTTCTCCACTTGCACTCCAACACTTTTAGTTTTCTGTTTTTTTTTAATGGCAGCCAAATCGAGTAGGTATTAAATGATATCTCATTGTAGTTTGAGTTGCATTTCCCTAATACCTAGTGATGTTGAGCATTTTTTCATGTTTTTAGACATTTGTATTTCCTCTTTGAAAAAGTGTCTAGTCATGTCTTTTGCCCTTTCTTAAAAGGTTTGGTTGATTTTTATTTTTTAGTTGTAGGAGTTCTTTATATATCCTGGATATTAAACCCTTTCAAATATGTAGTTTCCAGATATTTTCTTTCACTGAGTGGCCTGCCTTTTCACTTTCTTGGTAAAGAGCTTTGAAGCACAAAAGTATTTAATTTTGAGGAGGTCCCATTAATCTTTTTCTTTCACTGCTCATGCACTGCCTACCACAAGATGTTCTATGCTTCCCGACATTTTCTTCTAATCATTTAATGGTACTACCTCTTATATTTAGGTCTTTGATCCATTTGAAATTAATTTTATATGATGTGATATGGGGGCCCATTCTCATTCTTTTGGATATGGCTGTCAATTATACTCAGTACTATTTGTTGAAGAGACTGCTCTATCCCGGTTGAGTGGATTTGATAGTCTGGACAAATATCAACTGTCCTTAGATATGTTGGTCTATTTCTGAACACTCAATTCAATTATATGGATAGATATATCTATCTTTATGCCAGTGCTGTGCTGTTTTTACCATGGTACCTTTGTAATATGCTTTAGCATCAGGAAAAGTGAGCACTCCGACATCATTCTACTTTTTCAAGACCTTACTGGCTATTTGGGACCCCTTTACCTTCCAAATAAATTTGATAGACTTATCACATCTGCAGTGTAGGATACTGGAATTTGGATTGGTATTGCATTTTTTCTGTAAATCAATTTGGGTAGAATTGATATCTTAACAATATTTAGTTTCCAATCCATGAACACAGATTGTCCTTCAATTTATTTATGTCTTTATTGACATGTTTAAGCAATATTTTGTTGATTTCTGTGCATTGGCCCTTTACATACTTTGTTAAGTTTATGTCTAGGGGACTTCCGGGAAGATGGCTGACTAGTAACACACAGGAATCTCTTCTCCAGAAAAATAGCTAGAGAACAGGCTGAAACAGACCCAAAATAGATCTTCTAGGGTTTAGGACAGCAGGGGAAGACTGCACACCACTGAGAGGAGAGAGGGACAAAAGAGAGAAATCACGACAACAGAACCAGAACCGTGAGTTTTTAATCAGCAGCGGCAGCTGCTGCTGGCACCCTCCCCCACACTCTTTAGAATTCTCGGGCCTCTGGGCCTGTGACTACAGACAAAGGGGGCTCCAGGGATCTACCACTCCCGGAAAGGGGAGAGAGACGGACACAGCCTTAGGTTGACTCAGATTCTGACGTGCAAATTTGGGCTGCGGAGCCCCACAGACCCTTCCACACGGCAGTTTGCCCTGGGAGCCTAGGAAGGACTGGAGAAATTCAACCCTCGCAATCTCCCTCTCTTCTAGCCTGGACTAATTGTTGAGGACTCCACAGGAGAGGGGAGAGAGAGCCTGGGGCTGACACCCTGCTTTTGACTCCCAGGTTTGGTCTGCCCTGTCCTGAGAGCCAGTCCAGGCTGGGTGGGGCTGCGCCATTGT
>JAQZBX010039531.1:0-23001 GCA_029593785.1 Cabassous unicinctus
CAAGATCTACCATTCTTTTATTCATCAAGCAATAGGTGGGCCCTGATGTTTCTGACATTTTTTTGTTTGTTTGTTTTTGTTTTACTTTATTTTTAAAGAAGTTTTAGATTACAGAAAAGTTACATCAAAAATATAGGGGATTCCCATATATCCTACCCACCCTCCTCTCACATTTTCCCTTATTAACAACATCTTTCATTAGTGTGGTACATTTATTGCAATTGTGGTACACATATTGAAGCATTGCTACTAACCATGGTCTATAGTTACAATATGGTTTACGCTTTGCACAGTACAATTTTATAGTTTTTGACAAAATATATAATGGTCTGTATCTGTCATTGCAATATCATGCAGAACAATTCCAATGTCCTAAAAATGTCCTATGTTCCACCTTTTCTTTCCTTCTCCTCCCGATGGAATCTCTGGTAACCACTATCCACATATCAATTTTGCGATTATACAGTAATAATAAGTCTATTTGGTTGCCTTACCCCTTATGTTTGTTCATTTATAAGTAAACAATAATAATAAGTCTACTTTGGTTGTATTCCCCCTTTATGTTTGTTCATTCCTCAAGCTTGAGGATTTGGGGATGGTGATGCCTGCTCTGCTTCAGATTGAGAGGGAGTTCTGACATTATTATAAGTACAGATAAAAACAGTCATTGTACCACCCTCAAACCTTTGGCAGTCAGTAAAGGAGAGCAACAGTAAACACATTACTACACCCAGGGATACACAGATTACTACACAAGAGGATAACACATGGCCTCCTCCTTAAGAGAGGCCAGGGAGGATTTCTTGAGGGAGACTTCCATAGGCAGAGATTTTTATAAGGTTTGGAAGTCATTGCTTGTTTCTTTTCCTGACACTTGGATAAACCAATTGTAGTCATAAGAGAAGTATTCACTTCCCAATTACATTGAGATTCATATCTTCCTAAATCAAAATATTTAGAGTGGGTAGATATTTGCATGAATTTTCCCATTACTTTAAGAATTGTTTTCTCATTTAAGTCATGTTGGTATCATTGACATTTAGAAAACCTTTGACTAGAGCGTAAAATATTTTTTCCCCAATGATTTGTTTCAACAAACATTAATAAAGCACTGACAAAATGCAAGAGACTTTGGGCTTGGCACCGAGTGAAATACAAATTCATTCATTCAACAAATATTTTCTGATTTCCTGCTATGTTCCAGGCATTACAGATAGAGTGACGAGTGAGAGACAAGGGATCTATGACCTCACTTTGTCCATGGTCTATTAGATACAGGAGTCAGTAGGACAAGCTTTATTATCATTGATTTTTGGGATGAACCAGAAATTTCACTGATTTATTTGTACTGAGGAATTCATCATCTGACACCCCTCACATCAACTCCCTCTCCATCTTCCCACTCACTTTCAGTGATGTCATACTTATTGTACTAGATTGCATAACTTCAAATTTTAAATTATTGTTTTATCACCATCCTGTATATCATCTACAGTCTGTCATCAATTTAAATGCATTTTTTCCTTTATTGCATCTGCTACTCCTCTAATCCTGAAAACACCTGTGTTCTCTTAAAGACAGCATCTCTAGCTCAAAATTTCTTCTTTCATTTCATCCTTCTAACTAGAATTGTCTTCCTCAATAGGTCTTTTCATTATATTATAGCCCATGTCACAAATCCCTCATCAAAAATATTTCTTCTGCCTAAGTCTGAATCTCTGAGGTCCTGGTGACACCTGAACACTGTGCTGCCAAAATTATTGCCTATTTTTCTGCAATGAATGACGTTCACTCTAGATAGGACATGCTTCTCACTTTCTGTAATAGAACCCCTTTAACAGCTTGCTCCAGACCCATGCCAGAGATTACATGCTCTTTTCTCTCTGGGACAAAATCACCAGGAATGTTAAGTGGCTCTCATTTGCCATTCAGAGTCTGCTTTCTCCACCTTGTTTGACTTCTTTTGGATACCTTTCAATTTGCACCCTATTCTCACCTCTTTGTCTCACAGTTTTTGTTCTTAATTCTTGAAGCTCTTCCTTTTCTTCTAGAGCCTCTGGTTTACTATTGAATGCCCCAGGACTAAGTCCATTCAAGCTCAGCTGCAAAACTGGGATGAACAGACATCCTTCTTATACCCATTTGCCTGGAAATTAGTATAAATAAATCCTGCCTTGAAGTCTTTGCTTACGTTCTGTCTTTCACCTTTGTGATCTATTCCTTCCCCTTTTGTAGGTCTTCACCTACAAAAATTCTAGCTCTCTTTCCAATTCTTTACAAACACAAACTTTTTTATGAAGCCCTTCTCTGATTCCTCCAGATCTTGCTTACCTGCCTTTCTTCTGCACTTCTGCCAAACTTTCTACTTGCTTAATTTAACATTCAATTATATACATTTTTGTTTTGTTCACTCATACATTGTGCAACTTAGTCTTTTCTCCTCCATTATATTTTTAAATATATATATATTTTAAATTAGAACAGTTTTAGATTTATAGAATTTTTACAAAGATAGTACAGAGTTCCCATGTACCACCCACCCAGTTTCCCATTATTAGCATCTTACGTTAGTTATGGTACATTGGTTACAATTTGTCTATTCTTCCCATTTATTTATTAAATCATTTAATTATATAAGTATGAACTCATGAATATTTATCTTATACTTTTAGTTATAATCCAGTACTAATGTATTAATTTTGTTGCTCAAATTGTTTTGGCTTTGGCCTTGAGGACTTCTCTAAGATGGCTCCAGTGTCCTTTTCATATATCCCCCTTATTATGTATATGTATCTGTGTGTATTTAGCACCTCCTTACTTTCTGGCACTACCATTTTATATATTTCTTGTGCCAGGCCTAGAATCGGCCTATTTCCAAAGGCCATGATTCCTTTTATTGGAAACTGATACTAGAAAACAAGATCTGAATGTTTGGTGTGCTTATTCCTACTGTGGTGTCATTACTTCTAGGTCTTCTCAGCTGACAGAGTAAGGAAATAAATGTGTATACACACATATCTGTAAATATTTCTATATGTAACTGCCTGTACCTATCTATATTAAGTTAAACATGAGTTCATACAGAGATCTACAAGCCTAATCCATTATCACCTAGATCATTCTGGCCTTCTCCCCTTACTTATTTGTAACCTCCTGCTCCAACTGTGACACCTGGCTCCGTGTGCTATCCATTTACTTAACTGTTCAATTCTAGTATATATATATAACGATGTAAGAGTGAGTGACTTGTATCCCCATTCTAACCCAGTATATTTTAAGTGCTAAGTGGCAGGTACTTATCATCATATATCTCTGCACTACCCAAAGGACCTAGAAGAGTCATGAATTTATAAAAGGTCCTGAATGTTTATGCTATTGATGGATTTTCAAAATACTTAAAATTTATGTTATATTCTATCAAATTTAAATTTATTTTCCTATCTAAAAGACATTACAGATTATAAAATCGTGATCAGTATAAGAGGTTAATATGAATTTTTGTCCAAATTTCTGAAATGGTTAGCTATTTGAAGCTAAAACAAAATAAGATTTGGCCAAATAAGTAAACCCAATTTTAAGGAAATCATATACAAATGGATTTCAATAACCCATGAAGTATTGCCAGTAAAAAATCTAAATGTATTAAAAAAAGGGTGTGGAAAACTTTAAGAATAATGTCCTACATATCTCTTGAGATAGCAATTACAGCCAAATCTTAAGTTCCTATGTTTTCTTCTAAGGGATTTTGCCAAATTATAAAATTGAATTACAGAATGGCTAAAAATGTTATTATAACTTGTTAGATTCCTTGTGTTTAGCATCAGTCATGGTAATCACAGATGTTTGAATTAGATTTAGCTCCCCCAAATCTATTTTTCAACATGAGAAAAAACTGTCAAATAGACTAGACACAAATGCTTCTGGCAATACTTAATGATTTAAGCCCAGAAAATAATGTTGCCGTATTAAAAATATCCATTTAAAAAGTCACCTCCAGATTTCCTAGACACTAACTGAAATCAGAGAGGTAAAAAAGAAGAGACATACCAAGAGTAAGGAAGAAAACTAAAACATTTTGAAGCTTTAGGTAATATAGTTTCTGGACTGTTGATGCTGGTAGGTATTATAAAAATACAACTATTGATTAAATATTAGCATCACCTGCATTGAGTTTAAAAATGGGTGGGGATTGAGTATATGAAAAACATTTGAAAGAAAAGTAAATTACTCATTTTTAAAAGAAAAATGAACAATACTTTATTAAGGCACATACCAATACATTAATAAAAGCAACTGTAAAAACATTGAAAAGAAATGGTAATCTGCTACGAGATAAAAAATAACTGTGCTTTCCATCAAATTAAGATTTTTATTAGGAGAATATAATGACTTTTAATTTAAATCTTTATTTTTTTTATAAGAGAAGTTTTAAGTTTACGAAAAAATCAAGCATAATAAACAAAGTTCCCATATACCACCCTATTATTAACACCTTATATTAGGATGGTACATTTGTTACAATGGATGAAAAAGCATTTGTATATTTAATTGGACTATTAACTATAGCCCATGGTTTAATGTAGGGCTCATTATTTGTATTGTGCAGTTCTGCAGGCTTTTAAAAAATTTTTGTACAAATGACTAATAATAATGTAGGACATAATTCTTAAAGTTTTACTATTTATTAGTTTCCCTACCCATCGTTATCTGGCTTTGGTATGCAGGTGATATTGGCTTCATAGAATGAGTTCTTTCTGCTCCCTTTGAGTTTGATTTGTTCCTCTTTTTCTTCATTCTCCAGTTTGAGGTTGATTTGACTTTCTTCTTTTTTAATGTAGGTGTTTAGAGCTATAAATTTCCATCTTAGCACTGCCTTTGCTAAATCAGATAAGCTTTGGTATTTTGTGTTTTCATTTTCATTTGCCTCAATTTATTTCCTAATTTCTCTTATGATTTCTTCTTTGACCCATTGGTTGCTTAGAGTATGTTGTTTAATTTCTACACGTTTGTGTATTCTCCATTTCTCCATCAGTTATTGATTTCTAGTTTCATACCATTTTGGTCAGGGAAGATACATTGTAAGGATCAACATTTTAAAATTTATTTAGACTTGTTCTGTGTCTTAACATGTGGTCTATCCTGGAGAATGAGCCGTGTGTACTATAGAAGAATATTTATTCAGTTGTTGTTGGTTGAAGTGTTTTATATGTGTAAGTTAGGTCTAGTTGATTTAGATTAGCCTTCAGTTCTTTTGTTTTCTTACTGATCTTCTGCTAGATGTTCTATCCATTATTAAAATTGAATAGAACATCTGTCAATATTTGCTTTGTTTATTTTGGGCTTCTGCTGTTAGGTGCATATATATTTATAACTTTTATGTCTTCTTGTTGAATTTACTCCTTTATCAATATATAATCACCTTCTTTGTCCCTTGTAACTATTTTTTACTTGAAGTCTATTTTATCTGATATTAGTATAACTATCCCAGCTCTCTTTTAGTTATTGCTCACATGGTATATTTTTTCTATCCTTTTACTTTCAACCTACTTGAATCTTTGGATTTAAAAATTTAAGGTGAATGTTTTGTAAACAGCATGTGGTTGTGTCATTCTCTTTTATCCTTTGTCCCAGTCTCTGCCTTGACTGGAGACTTTAATCCATTTACATTTAATGCAACTACTGATAATGAAGGACTTTCTTCTGCCATTTTGCTATTTTGTCTTTGTAAGTCTCATACATTTTTTGATCCTCAATTCTTAAGTCAATGCCTATTTTCATATTTATTTGATTTTTTGTTTTGTACCATTTTGCATGCCATCTTATTTCTTTCTCGTTATATTTTTCGTGCATTTTCTATACAATTACCAAAGGGTTAAAATTTAACATCCTAAATCTATAGCAATCATAATTAATTTGATACCAACTTAACTTCAATAGCATCCACACTGTTCCTATATCCTTTAGGCCCCCCTTTTGTGATTGCTACAAACTTTATCTTTGTACATTGTATGTTTAAAACCATAGATTTATCATACTTGTGCATTTGCATTTTAACACCTGTAAAGAAGGAAGATGTCGATTTACATACCAAAAAATAAAATGCAAGTATACTGGCATTTATAATTACCCATATGTTTACCTATAGCATTAGACTTTATTTCCTTATGCTGCTTTAATTCACTGTCTAGTGTCCTTTCCTTTCTGACTGAAGAACTCCCTTTGGTACTGCTTATAGGGCAGGTCTAGTGGTAATGAACTCCCTCAGCTTTTGTTTATCTGGGAATGTCTTAATCTTTATCTCATTTTTGAAAGAAAATCTTGCCAGATGTAAAATTCTTGGTTGGTGGGGAGTGGATGTGGCTCAAGCCATTGAGTGCCCTCCTCCCACACGGGATTACCCAGGTTCGGTTCCCAGTGCCTCCTAAAGAAGACAAGCAATGAACAGACAATGAGCAGACATTAAGCAAAAACCATGAGCAGACAATGAGCAAAAACAACAAGCAGACAATGAGTATACAACAAGCAAAAAAAAATCAACAAGAAAACAACAAGCAAAAAACAGCGAGCAAGACAAGAAGCAAACAATGCACAGACAACAAACAAAAACAAACGAGCCAGGAGCAGATGTGGCTCAAGCAATTGAGCTCCTGCCTCTTACATGGGATGTCCTGGGTTCAGTTCCCAGTGCCTCCTAAAGAAAAAAACAAACAGACAATGAGCAGACAATGAGCAAAAACAAAGAGGAAAACAGATGAGAGAGATATCTCAGGGTGGGAAAAATTCTTGGTTGGCTTTTTAAAAATTTTTTCTGCACTTTAAATATTTTGTACCACTGCCTTCTTGCCTCCATCTATTGTTTCTGATGAGAAATTGGCACTTAATCTTATTGATATCCCCTTGTTCATAACTTGTTGCTTCCCTCTGGCAGCTGGCAGCACTCTTTCCTTGTCCTTGTCATTGGAGAGTTTGGTTTTTATGTGTCTAGCCATGGTTCTTTGTCAGTTTATCCCACATGATATCTGTTGGACTTTTTGAATGTGAATATTCATGTCTTTAGTTAAATTTGGGAAGTTTTCTGCCATTATTTATTTAAATATGAGACTCCCATACTGTATATATTGATATGTTTTATAGTGTTCCACGTGTCTCTTAGGCTCTTTTTCCTCTTTTTTATTCTTTTTTTTTTTCTTTCTGCTGCTTGTCCTGAATTATTTCAATTGTCTTTTCTTTGATATCACTGATTCTTCTGCCACCTCCAATCTACTGTTGAAACCTTCTAGGGAATTTTTCACTTCATTTATTTTATTCTTCAACTCTAGTATTCCTATTGTGAATCTACAAGCAATTTCCATCTTGTTCATTCTGTGTTTTCCTTGTGTCCTTTTGTTCTTTCTCCATGTTTTCCTTTATCTGTTTGAGCATAGACTGATAATCATTTTTTAAAAGTCTTTTTCTGCTAAGTGCAAAGTCTGGTCCTCTTTGTTTGATGCTTTCTTGATTTTTATCTTAATCCTTTGGAATGCCCATTATTTCCTTTTTCTTTACTTTCTTTGTAATCTTTTTGTGTCACACTGTACATTTTAATATTTTCAAGTGTTATCTCTGGGATTTAGTCCATGAAATTTCTGTTCTTTAAGTTTGTATCTAACTAGTGATATAACAGAGATATTCTTGTATGCCAGGAGCTAATCAAAACAAACAAACCAAAGCAGAAAGCGCCTTTCACAGTCTTTGCAAATTGGCTCTGCTTTGACTGGTGGTCTCCTTCAGACCTTAGCCCTCCTATCAAGAACATCAGCCCAAGGCACATGTGAAGTTCAGGGTCCTATCAGTCTTATCTGAGCCTGCATGAAGCCTTGAAGCTTGCTTCTTTTCCTTTCTTGTACTTGCTTAGGCCTTAGAAACTCCCCCATTTACAAATTACAGGAGTTTGAATGAATATTCCCTCTACTCACTTTAAAATAGACTTTCACCACCTCCTGGGTGCTCTCTCTTGTAACTTAATTGAGGTAGTCCTTTGCCCCAGGCCATTTCAATGTAAGGTTTCTTACACTTTCCCAGCTGTCTACAAGCCACTTTTGTGCCCAATACATTGCACCCCTATATGCTCTTAGGGGTCTCTGCTCCTTCCGGAGCAGGGCCAGGGACCTACAATGCCAGCACAGCCTGGCTCCACACAGCACTAGGGAGTGGGTGGGGAAGGGGCCAGCAGGTGTGCCAGAAGCTCCTTCTTTGATGTTTGAAGCTGTGTTTTCTTGATTCAGCACTCACCTACTTAATGCAGCCATTTAACTGTTTTCCATAGTTTTGAGGAAGGTTACTGTTTATAAGATCCCTCTGGTGCCTTTGCCTGAAGGGGGTTGGAACAACTACCACCTTCAGAGCCAACTCCCAGTGATCTGAAGAACTAATCCAAAGCAGTGATCAGCAATCAGACCACACACCCCCGTCCCCCATCCCCCTGAATTGGAGGACTCAGTCCTTATGTCCATCCCTGGCATCAGCAAGCCAGCTTTAATCCCACCGCTGCCTGTCATGAGGCTGGGGTCTGGGGGAATCATAGCCACTGCAGGGAGGTTGGGACTCACTGGTATTTACTGCAATTTATCAGCCTTTTTTTCCTCCTCCTCCCTGTTCCACTAGACTCTGGAGTTTCAAAATCGTTGATTCAGACAGTTCCTGTCAATCAATAGTTGTTTTGGTGGAGGAACTGATTCCTCCTCTGCCATCTTTACACAATCGTCCATAAATTATTCTTTCAGGATTCTCATGTGATATTCTGAACAATTAAGTACAAAAATACATTTAATTCTAATTTCATGGAAAGTAGTTAACTTGTTATCTCTGTATGTTAATACATGTTAAAAGCAACTAAATCAATCAGAAAATAGCATTTTATCCTGCCAAACAGCATATCCATTTTGATCATAAACTGGAAGTTGTCAGCTTCATATAAATAAGATGCTTGAATATAATTTGGTGCAAATTGCTCAAAGTAGGAATAATTTTATTAGGCATCTCTAGCAATGCTGAAGCTAATAAAATATGTTATAACTACCCAATTGATTTGAAACCAAGCAATTGATTACATTTCTATAGAACATTAGATTTTATAAATTACCAATCCTGTATGAAATAAAATAATAAAACTGTATCAAAATATATAATCCTTTTAACAACCCAGTGATGTAATATATTATCTCCAGTTACAGTCTGGAGTATAGCATACACCAAATATAAAATAAAGACAATGAAGTATGATGCAGATAAATAAAAATATCACCATCAAATTACCTACTAGTATGGCAGAACTGAGACACAAAACTACATCCTCTGATGTTTTCAAGCCCGTTATTATTTCTTCTAGATTGCACTGCCTTGTGATTTGATTTGGTTAGTTGACAAAAGCTACTAAAAGCCTCAAAACTATGGATAGCAGTTAAAGGGCTGCGTAAGCAACATAAGGGAACTTGTGCTCCAGGCTGAGCTGTGTCCCTTATGTTGGTACCATGGTTGAAAGTGGTGGTTCTGAAGCTGGACTACCTGGCTTTAAATTCTTCGTGATCTATAGTAGTGCCACTAGAAGTATAGTCCATGGACTGGTACCAATCTCTGAACTGTCTGTTATTGATCTGCAATGAGATAAGCAAGCAAACTGAGAGTGAATGTTTGGAAACCTTTATAGTGATGTGATATGTCTGATTAATCAAATAATAAAATACAAGGGCTTGTATTTGTATGCCTGATTTTTTTCCAATTTATGTTTCTAGTATTTTTTTATATTATTTTACAAAATATATGTTTTGAAATGAATTGGAAGAAAGAAGACTGGTACCGCACCATGGAGAGTTTGAGAAGCACTGATATATAACAGTATTGAGGCAATACTTTAATTTTCTCATCAGTAAAATGTGACAAAGAACAGAGCAAGGCAATAACTTTCATACCATTCAGATGACAGCATACATAGGAGACTAACATACCATTCCAAAAAAGTCTTTCTCCCTTTACTTACCTGTTTGGTTTTCTTTGCAATTATCAGACCTACAGCAGGTCTGACCATGGTATGACCCATTTTGGGGGATGTCAAGGAGCAAATGGAGAGAGTTTCTCAAGAAAAGGCAGCTTGGGATTTTCCTTTCTTTTGCTTAAAAGTTTCTCCTTATTTCAGAATGAGAACTAACATTTTAATAGTGCTTCTCAAAACTTGATGTGTATATGAGTCATTTGCAGATCTTGTTCAAATGCAAATTCTGACTTAGTGGGTCAGGGATAGGATCAGAGTCTGCATTTCTAACAAGGTCAACCTTGATACAGATGCTGCAGATTTTCAGACCTTGCTTGGAGAAGAGAGGTTTTAACAAGTCTTATTTCTCAGGTACATCTTCCTTTCTGTGTCTGGCAGCAGACCCCCTACTCAAAGGTAGGATCTCACTCCAGATACATCCCTATGTCATAAAAGATGCTTTATCCTCAGCCTGGCTTCTTTCTCAACAATTTTTCATTGGGCAGAGAGACCATCAAAACCAAAAGCTGAAAATCCTGAAAATCCAAAAGTGTAGAAAGTCCACTGTAAACTAATTTTATTTAATGCTGAATAAACAAATTATATTATATTATAGTAATTATATTTATTATATGATATAAATTTTAACATAAATATAAAGAGGACAGGCTGACTCGTCCAACATAGGTACCATTAGAGTTCTATAACCCTAGTAAAAATATTTGCCTGAAACCAATAGCTCATTGTCAATTAATTCTATTTTATCATGGACTAGTTTAGTGTTCTTGTATAGTATGTTTCAGCATTCCTTCTGTAGAGTCATGGTCTTGTGGTTCTGGTGAAAAAAAGTGTGGAAGTTATAAACATGTACGCTGTGGGTTTTTTTTTTAATTTTTTATATTTTATCAAACCTCACCTTAATAGGCAAGAAATGGGTCCTTGGATCATGAAAGAGAGAGAAAGAGAGAGGAAGGGAGGGAGGGAGGAAGGAAGGAAGGAAGGAAGGAAGAGAGAAAGGAAAGGGAAGAAGAAAATTTTCATAGTTTTAATTTTGAAACAAATCTCTTCTCTAATAAATTTAGGAATATTAATACTATAGTAGAATATTCATTATTTGGACTTTTTGTCCATAGTATATAAAAACATAAAAACAATTTTTGATTATGACAATTATTATATTTAGCATTGTACAAATCATTCATCTAATGCATATATATATATAGTCTTTTTTGTATGAACCAATTCTTTACTTTTTATGTTTCATAGCACCTAGGTAATTTGAGCTGACATGTGTGGGGAGAAAATTATTAATATTTGCAATTCATAGAATTATAAAATCAGCATGGCTGGAAATCATGGTTTTAGTATAATATCCTAGTTGTTTGTATGAATAAAAAAGTGAACAAATAGTTAAGTATCCAGAGTTTCTGTACTCTTCCTCCAATGGTAATTTTATCAGTCTTAAAAATATAATATTTTGAATAAGAATTTTCTTCTTGACTTAGAATAATTTCCAATCTCATTGTCTTAAAATTATATTTGGATCCTTGGATATTAAGAAAAAATAGACAATTCATTTACATATGCTAATGTAGAAGAAACTTTCATTTCTGTTGCTGAGAAAAATGTGTAAATAAATGAAACGTATGAACAAATAAATACAAAATTTACCATTTCTTTATTGGACTAACATTCATTGAATACCTACTATATACCAGGCAGAAAGAATACACAAAAGGAAGAAGGCAGAGGACTTGTCCTTGAAGAGTTCTTAGATAAAAAATAAGAGATTAATAGAGTACAATGTTAAGATGAAGAAAAATAGATGCAAACACTGGGTGAAATGGTAATAAAGAGGAGGAACACAAAATAGCAATCCATTATCTCAGTTTGGGGTAGGGGTGACACAGGTCTGTAAATCTTCCCAGAGGAGTTGATTTATGATTTGCTTTGTAAAGACAAGGGATGAGGTAGCTAGGCAAATGAAGGAGGGAGGAGCATTCCCATCGGAGGGACTCAATAATGCAGGGAGTAATGAGAGGGAATGTTGTGTTCAGAGCACTATAAAATGGAATTCAAATTGGTCTATTGGAAATGAAGTGGTATTGTTAACGGAATGGGAGAGATGAGATTAGAGTTCAAATAATGAAGGACCTTACATTCCATGCTAAGGAGTTAAACCCTAGGTAGTTCCTAATCAGCAATATGGTGAATTTTCAGTTTTACAGAAGCTTCTCTGTTAACATGGTGGAGAGTGATTCCAAAAGAGAAAAGCTAGAAGCAGCAAGATCGGTATTTTTTTGGCTGGTCAGGATGGAAATGATAAGGGCCTGAACTGTGAAATTGAGAAGGTTAATTTGAGAGATTATTAAATAGAAAGAACAGGATTTGGTGATTTAATAGAAATAAGGTTTGATGGTGGGAGAAATGTGTAGGATGTTTCCCAGTTTTATGCTTTGGTAATTTGGATACTTGGTATATATATTGCACTTTTTTTTTTTTAATGTGAAAGCAGAGATCAAATCAGCATTGTTGGCTTAGATATTCCACATCCAGTGCTGTGTCAGTGATCAAATATATTTTTGAATATATGATTGTAGTATTATGCACAGAAATGGAATGGGGAGAAAGTACATTTGAGGAGGAAGATAGGGGTCAAATTTTGGGCGTGTTGAATTTGATGTATTATTATACCAACTAGTGGGAAATGTTTAGTACACAAGATTTGTGAATTTTTTTTTTTTTTTTAAACAGGAATCATGTCTTAGTCTTCCTTTCATCTACAGAGCAGTGTTCTGGTAGTCTGCTCTGGTTTCTAAATGTATATTAACTGGAATCATGTTTAGCAACAATATTCAAATACTAATGCAGAGTTTAGCAGTCTAAGCTAATTCTTTTAGGCATATATGAAAAAATACAAATATTGCTAGAATCCTAAAAGTCTACCATCTTATAGGAATAAAGAAGAAGCAGTTCTGAACTGTGGAAAGAACATGAATTTTTGAAACAGAATATCTCTAAGATTTAGCTTTTCCATTAACTTGCTTTTAGTAGCTATGTCTTTTTAAATTTTCTAGGCCTTAGCTCCTCAATAAGAAAATGAGACAGTGGGAGTTGATGAGATCCAAAGACCCTTCAACCTATAATCATTCATGTCCACACTTGAACATGATTTTAAAAAATGTATCAAAAATGTGTGTGTTGGTAGAGGGAGGATGCACACTTTATTTACTTTTGTGTGTAGTCAAGATATTTTCATTGTGAACCAAAATGCAGTGACTGAGAATTAAGTAACCAGCTCTAGGCCTCCATTCTGATACTAATTGAATATGTAATTTTAGACAAGTCAAGTTCTTTCTAGGGGCTAGTCATTCTTGAAATGCCTTTTAGTTCTAGTTTTCTCTGATTTTATGAACAGTTTCTATGTTTCATTTTACTCACTCAAATTTGCGAGGGTAATCACTACATTGTGTTGCAAATGTAATATTCTGCAGTAACTATTAAGGTGACTATTGACCTATGGAAAATACAGAGTGAAGATATTTAGATTATCTGGAAGAAACAATGATATTAGATTGTTTCTTCTAAGCCCAGGTCTTCATCACCTGTAGTTCTCTAACACCAGACTCACACCTTTGTAACTAATTCCTTTGTAAGTAAAATCTCCCAGAGTTGTTCTCATTTAAGTGTGGCATCTATATCCTGTGGGGACCCCATTTTGATACACCTTGTTCCAAAACTTTTTTTCAATTGAAATCAACTTTAAAGATTTACCTCAATAAAAACATAATGTAAATTTTCAATCAACCAGTAAATAAACTGTGAGTGGCACTATGGTGGATGCTATATAAAAATTTTTCATCGCTTGATTATTGGAATATCAACCCCATAAGAATTAATGCTGGGATTACAACTAAAGCTCAGGCTTCGTTGTCTCTGCTTATCTGAATTCTTTCCAAATATAATTAGGAGTAGGAAATATATATCAAAGACATCCACAGATTTGGATAGTTATTAGCAGATCAGGCATTAAAAACAGGTCTTTTGAAAAGTATCCCTAGCACACATTAGCCCCATTCCTGGTCCAGCATGAGGGCTCTCTGCTGTACCCTGGTAACCGCCTTCTCCCTCAGCTTCATCTACACCACAGTGAAAACATTTATCATATTTGTCTTAGCTTATTCAATGAGAAATACTATGTAATCCAAATTTCTAGATATACCAACTAAGTGTTTAAATTTTTGTGATCAAAACTACCCAATAGTTTATCTAAAACAGGTGGTGAAGATTGAGTAAACAGAATAATAATAATAAAGAATTTATTAAAGGTTTAGTGACATGCACATTCTTTCCTAATCATTTTCAGGGAGGTGCAATTGATTTCTATGACCATGCTGAACAGTTTGTTCCCTTGTATTATCAAGGCAAAAAAATATTTTCTTTAGGAAAGAGGGTTTTCAAACTTAAATCTATTATTTTTTGACAGCTGAAATTGTTTCATGCAAATAAACCTTACATTAAAGTATTATATGACTTAAACAAATTTTGGTAATGTTTATTTTCCCAGAAAAGAGCAGTTCCTATCATAGCAAGGCTGCTTAATAAATATTTATTGAAAGAAGGAAGAAAGGGAGGAAGGGACAGAAAAGAGAGAGGGAGAGAGGAAAGACAGAAGAAGGAAAAAATGTCTGCCTAACTTGATTTCAACTTTTTTATTCTAGCATTTCAAATTTTAAGGTAGCAATAAAAATCTGATTCATAACAGTCACTTAGATTCTTCCCTATCCTGCGTTAATCAATAAGAAAACGTCAAAATTAGATGCAAGACTTAATGGAAAAACATTCATATATTGTGTTGAACTACTAGGGCAGCATCAATATTTCAGGCAAGCACATGCTCATAGAAATTTTCTTTAAGTAAATTAAATTAGAATATATATGTACATATATATTCTTATTTATGCCCAGTATTGAGGGTGGGGTGGAGGGTGGAGGCATAGTAGAAACAAATCCTATTGCTATAACATAATTTGTCCTGGGGTTTCTGAAGACATTTTTCATATAATCATTAAAGTTAAAATTTAAGATACACTAAAGCCACAATTAAAGATATAATTCACTGCTTAATAAATGATATATGTTTTATAACTTCATTAAGGATGTTACCTTCCTTAATTGTTGCAGACTATGGGATTTTCAGTGAGGTGCATGTTAATTGCAGAGATAATAACGTTTCTATATGATAATAATTTTAAATGAAAAACACTTGAGCTATTTTCCAGCCACAGGGGAGGAATCATTTACATCCTTAAAGATTATTTGACCATTAACCCCTTCATTCAAGAAAAGTGGATAGCCATATGTAAAGTATTAATTCTTTTTACATTAGTGCTAATAGCAAGTATTTTAGACCCACTGGAGTGAGAGTATTAAAAGCCACAACATTAAGCAAGTATCAGCTTTTCTGACATTAATCCTTGTTAGAGCAACTTAGTGGGAACATGTAACTTGATTTTCTGTTGATTGATAGGATGCTTCTTGTTTCTTTTAACATGTGAAATGAAACTCCACAGAGACAATATCATATTACATCTAATACTGAATTAAAAAACAAACAAGTAATGCAGCACAATACTAACTTGGTCTATTTTCTCCTTTCTCCTTTTGATACTACTTAATACAAATGTAGGTTATAAGAGAGGATCTGTGGAAATAGGATATACTATAAATATTTGGCATTATGGCTCAAATTATAGACAAGCCAATCTTCTAATCGTAAATGAAGCTTGAAGGTCATGTTAACAATGAAACTATGGGAATATTTGCTTTTATTTTGTTTAAAGGGCTTCAGGAGGCAGTAACAAATATATACAGATTGAGATTTCATTATATGTTTTGAAAATAGGAAAGGGATAACATTTCTGTATCTTTTAACTTTGTTATTTCCATCTCTACCCCTCCCCACCTGTTGCCTTGCTAGCATAGAAAATAGTTCCTGGCCTTTTAGTTTGGTTAGATCCCAGAGGTGACATTCAAATATTTAATCATCAGCAGAGCTTTGGTACAAACCAATCAGGAGGCACATTGGCTATAAGTAACTTGATGGTGAACAACTTGAATGTGGCCTGGTAAAAACTTAGCCCAGCATGGGAGTTGGTTTCTCCCTAATTTGCCTGGATGTCTTTTCCTTGGACGATGACAACCAATGGATCTTCAGTGGTTTCTATCCTAAAAGAAGGTTGGCAGGATAGGGGAGATAGGGCAGGGAAATAGGAAAAGTAAGAAAGAAGGGAGACCGTTCTACCAGAAGGAGCAGCTATGTCTGCTGATTCTTGTGAGTAGTTTTTGAGCTGTAAGAGGAACCCAATTAAATTGTTCTTGCTTTTTGATAAAGCTACACTTTTGTATTGTTAACAAATACTTCTAAACATATACAAGGTGCTCACATAAATATGTGTGTGTGCATGTTTGTATATATATATGTACATATATATTCTTAAATACCTGTGGTTGTGAATATGTATGTATGCATATATATTGTACACACATATACATATGCTACAAAGGTCAATCCTAGTCTAACACATGAGCTGGGGCCTCCAAAGTTCTATATGTAGGTTGGTTTTCTGAAATTTATAGTATATTTTTTGTCAGATGGTATAGTGCTTTTCAGATATCTGAAAGAAATGTTCTTAGTTCCCTAAAAGCATCCATGAACCAGTCAGTGTGCAAGAGGGCGTGGTTTGTTTTGCTCTGAATTCCATCCCTCTTCTCCATTTTTGTGCCCTTGGCAGTCTGTGCCAGCTCTGGACTCTGAATCTCATGCTACTCCGCTTGGTTCTTTCTGTGTATTTGGATACATTGCAGTTTGACTTCTCTTTCTCCACACCACTTGTCTAGGTCTGATACTTATCAATTTCTTTCCCATTTAAGATGCTGACACACTCTACGTTTCTTTCTAATTATATCTCTACATATATGTATACATATATACACTCTACAAAAAATGGAATGGCTGGTATTACCTTCATAGAACAGCTCAAAAAAACCCATCAGCTTTGAGTGTACATGGAGCAGGACTGGACTGGATTGGCACACTGGATAGATAAAAAGTTACTGTCCTTTCAAATCAATATTCTTTAACTATCTTGAGTAACATTTATTTTAATGGACAGAATAAATATAATTTTCTATTATTAAAACTTGCATAGAGAAATTAAGTCACTTCTGTTGGTTGAGACAGAATCATTGTTCTTAAAAGAAAATTGTCAAATGATTCCCACTTCTGTGTAGTGTTTTTTTTTTTTTTTTCAGAGACTTTTAAGCCAATCAGTTTTCAAGGGGTACCTTGAGTGTTTTAAAATTAAATGACAAAATAAATCACCCTTGCCTTTTAAACAGCACCATACCCTGCCTTATTGGTTTTAGAATATCAGTTAACTACCACTGCTAAATTGAGTTTTTTTGCACTGTGAACCTGCCATATAATTAATGAATAGAGATAGGTCAGCTTCTGTGAAAGGAATCTCTCTGTATAATTATTTATATGAATATAACCTTTACATTTTCACTGGGCACGGATTTCTATATTGGAGAAAACAGGACATATTTACTTTTTACCAGGAGTACATGTTAAAACTTAAGGTACTCACCATTTTTCCATTCTTTATTTTAATGATATTTAATTTTACTTAGAAATTTGTGCTCTGAGCTACTCACCTTAGCTATTACTCTTAATTCTGACTTAACCCATAGCAAATCTCAATCCATTCACTCATGCATTCAGTTCTTTATTCCTTCATTCAATAAACATTTATTGACTTCATATGTAGCTGGTGTTTTGATAGGCACTTAATTAATTTCATTTAATTGTCACAGCCGTCCTTCAAGTCAAATATTAGTAGCTAAATGTTGCAAACGAAAAGACTGATTCCCAGAAGTTTTAACTACTTCCAAGGTCAGATTGCTAAGAGGCCTCTCCTTCCTTGTTTCCTCAGTGTTAAACCGTGCCCTTGCAAACCATTCATAGACATTCTATGAATGAATGAATGAATGAGTGAATGAATGAACAAGCAAATCACAAGGTATTTTGTAGAGTTAACACATATATGTTCAGTAAGTACCACGAACACTTCTAGGTTTGCCTGTATTATCTCATTTGTCACATAACCCAAATAAGCTAGGTGCTATTAATGATCTTATACTTGTTCTCCAAATGAGGAACAGTAAAAGACATATTTGTAACTTGCTCAAGATGATACATCTGGAAAGTAGCAGAGTCAGTAATCAAAGGCAGGCTTTGGCTCTGAATTCCATGCTCTACACCACCATGCTCAGGTCTTTGTCTACCACAGTACATGATGCATTGCGAAGCCTCAAAAGAAGTTTGTTGTGATGATGGTAGTGTTGATGTGGACTTGGAAATTTTGCCTAATGTATTGATAAGAATATTTAATAGAAACGGTGAATTTTCGTATTACTTAGTTGTATGGATTGTTGCAAGTAAATCACAGAATACCTTATATTCAGTGGCTGCTTTTATTTTTTATCTTTGTAGAAAAATAGGAAAAAAATGTGCATTTGTGTGTTAATATATGTTATAAATATGTAGATATAGATAGATAGATATGGATATAGATATAAAAGTAAGATTTAAACTGGTGATGCATTTTTTCTTTCTCATATGAAAATCAGTTTGCATTTAAAACCAAAAAAATGTGCTGATGTATCTGATGTAGGCATTTTGGAAGCAGCTAATAATGATTTTGGTAAATGTTGCATTCTTTAGTTGCTTAAAAATAAAGGTGTTCACATGAAATTTGGCACAAAATTGTCATCCTTATGAAGAAACTTAAATAGAAAAACTGATACCCCCTTAATTCATGCAGCAATAAAACAAACCATTATGGGGTCTGTTTCTGTAGTTAGTTGATCATATGTCCACAAAGTCAGCCTTCCTTTTTAACCCATTGTTGACACATTTTTCAGTATTTAGTTCTGTCAATAGAAGACCCTGGAAGCAGTGAGGGTAATGAGGGGGAATGATAGTTTAGATGTATTCTTTCCTGGAATGCCAGTTGAATTAAATCTTTCATTCCCACTGCAGACACACAAATCCATAATCTCTTTTCATGATGAATCCAGATTCAGGAGTCTGCATTCTTCTATTCTTCATCAGGAGATTAAAATTGATCACAGACTACACAAGGGAGTCTGCTGTAGTATCACAGCTCAATGTGGTTAAGGAGGACAGCTCTTGCCTTCTGTTCTTCTTAACCCTGCACTTACAAGTAACAAATAATACCGATTCCAGGGGTCATCTGAGGCTGTGGGGACGTTGTGTGACTTGACAGTATTTTGCCGTTTATAAGGGATAAGAGCTATGAGCCCCAAAAGCAACTGGGACAGATATAGTTTACATTTGACAAAGGAAGATTTATACTTTTTTGAACCGGCAAAATCCTTCATGTAGAAATAATGAATGAAAATTTGATAGTTGATTTAACATGGGTCAAATGACTTGCAGCGAAAGAAGGAAAATAACGCTTTAATTATTACCCTTTCATCAAAATGAATTGATGTAAGGTTTGTCAATGTAGATCTGTGTTTTAAACAAATGAATGGTGCTTAGAACATCTTTTTTACAAGACGTCATTTAAATTTTACTAGGCATAATTTACCTAAAATCATTTGAAAATGTAGCATAGGTGGGATAACATGAATAATTACCAACTAATCTTTAAAGCATGCTTTTTCTTCCTTGTGAATAAAATTGCTGTATTAATATTCAGAAAATTTAAGGCACCACAGACCATTGTATGCTAAATTTTCAAAGACTACCTTAAGACTCCTTTGTATTTATCTTAACAATAAAGATTATGTGCTACCCTAAATATATATTTTATGGAATGGTAGAAGAAACTCTGTATTTCACAATTTTGACTGGATTGAATCTGCTTTTGCCACTTACTAGCTATGAGATTTTTGAAAGCTTATTTTACTGCTCTGAATCTTAGTTTTCTCATCTGTAAATGGTCATAAAGATATTTAACCCCCCATAGAGTTTTTGCTTGCCTCAAATGCACAAGGAATACTTTTAACTAAAATAATTTTCTACAAATGTAAACTCTTAAAATATTTATTACTGAGTTTATATGAGGTTCAGCCTGTGTTTAAGACAGTTGGTGGTGAGATCTCCTGAACTTTATTCTCTCTCTTTCTTTTTTTCTATAATCTGTTAGAATACATTGGCAAGATGGCAAATTAGGGTTGTGAAAGAATCTGGATTGTGATTAGGTAATTTAAAACTGATTGGTCTGGGTTAAATTGCTAATATTTCCTGTATCTGTCCCATGCTCTAAGAAGCAGAACCCAAACAATTTAGTATTAGAATATGACTTCTTTAGAAAACATGAACATATTTTCAATGATAAGAAATTGCCCAAAAGCGTGTATCAGAGTAGACACCATTGGCTGCTCACTTATTTAAATCAAAAGACAATTTGGGATGTAATTCATTATTTTTACATTGGCTTAAAAATGTGAGATGTTTATTGATGCTGTCAAAGTGTATATTCTATGTACTGTGGTTAGAGTGGTCCTTGCTTTTGAGTATCTTTGAATAAAATTGTTGCCCCAGGAAGGTAAGCTGTGCTTATACTGAGGCTGTGGACACTGCCTGCAATGCCATGTCAGTGGAGATTACTAGTAATCCAGTTTCAGAAGGAAAAAGAAAGTTTCCTTTCTTATCTGAATTTATGCAGCATGCCCTTACATGTTCTACCTCCTTCCAGTCTCACTGCCTGCCAGGCAATTCTATACACTGCTACCAATTTGTTCTTGCTAATATACAAAGCAGATTATGTTATTTCCCTGCAGTGTCTCCTCAGTGGAGAACCCGGACTCCTTGATGTGACTTGCATGGTCCTTCGTGGTCTGGGCCCTGCCTATCTGTTAAGTTTCAAATTACGCTAGCTTCCATCCATCCCCTCCTGTCCCTTCCCATGACCATACCCTAGTCTAGGCAGACCAAACTCTTACCCTTTCATACCTATGTACAGGCTGCTCATTTTTCCCTTTTGTTTCCCAACTGGAAAACATTCATCTTTCATGACTCAGCTTGGGTGATGTTGTCTTCATCCCGGAAGAAATGTCCTTTGCAAGTGCTCCTGTAATAACCTATACATCTCTCTATCATAGCTCTTATCTTGCTTTCTAAATTTCTGCATACTTGTCCTTCTCCTCTACTAGATTGGAAACTCTTCATCTATGTATCCCCAGCACCTAATATTGTGTCTAGCACATAGTAGGCCATCCATAAATATTTACTAAGTGAATAAATAAATAAAACATCAGAGGGTTCTATTACCAACTGATCTTAATCACAATTCTTCAACTAAAAGTTGAACATAATGGACTATATTTTTATTTGATTTTTTAGGTTATAAAACTTTAGGAACTGGATATGTAAACTACAATGTAAACTGTAATCCATCCTTAGTGGCAATGCTTCAAAATGTGTTCATCAATTGCAATGAATGTACCACACCAATAAAAGAAGTTGTTAATGTGGGGGAAAGTGGGAGCTGTGGGAAGTGGGGCATATGGGAATCCCTTACATTTTCATATTTTTTTATGCAACATTTTCTGTAATCTAAGTATCTTTTAAAGAAAAAATAAAAAATATATTTAAAAGAAAAGAACTAGATATGTGATGAATATACCATGTACTTGTCAGTTTTATATGGTTCATTACCACTATTTATGGAAATTTCAATTGGCACCAAGGTTTGAAAAATAGCTGTGGTTTTGTTTTCACGGTTGTTGTTATGGTGTTTTATATTAAAATATGTGTTAAATATCAACAAACACATGTGTATACCAATAACAGGATTTTAAAAATTTAAAGTACATAAATGTCCATTCATTTATTAGCTTTGCCATATGCCAGCCACTGTGCTAAGCAATTATCATATTATTGAGATATATTATCTCAATTACTCTACCTGTAAAGCAAGTTTTGTAGATAAGGAAATAGACACTCTCAATTTAAATAACTGAGATTATGCAGGTTACCCAGCATATATATATTGAAATAGCTATGTGAACATAATTATGTCTGATACTAAAAACCTTTGCTTTCCCCACTACACCACACCTAATATACTTACAAATTCTTGTATAAACTGGTAATCATCATGGCATGTTGTGACTGTCAGTGTGAATAACTACATTTCATTTTGACGTGTATGACTAGACTCTGTCCACTTGGAATGACAGTTGAGTATATGATAGAGTGTAGTTAATTTAACCTTGGAGTTGGTGATTGTGATTCTTTAAGCATTTTTGAGTAACAGGCTCCTTAGAGATGCAATAAAAAGTGTGGGCCTGCTGCACACATAGACAATAAAATGTATACATAAATAAAAGCACACTTTATTGGTAATGTTAGAGTCCCTGAAAAACCCAGTCATCATTTAGAACTCTGGTTGTAAATAATCCACCTATTTTGTGGATGAACAAACTGAGGTTCAAAGAGGTGAAACTACCTTGATTTTTGGAATTATGAATCCTGTCCATCCTGTAAGTATGTCTTTTGGAAAATGATTGTCTTGTGGAATTTTCTGAATTCCTAATAGAGTATTCTTTTAGGAGAATTTACTCAGAAGTACTTCAGAAATATTAAATACATTCAATTATATTTAAGCCTAGAAATAATAAACTTTCTTATACCATACACACCACTTTCAAAAATCAATTGAGGGAAGCGGGTGTGGCTCAGTGGATAGAGCCCCCATTTACCATATGGGAGGCCCGGGTTCGCGTCCCGAGGCCTCCTTGTGAGGGCACGCCGGCCTGAGCGGTGCGGTGGGCTGATGCAGCAACCTCACGGCAGGAAGCGGGTGTGGTGCAATGGATAGAGCACCCGTTTACCATATGAGAGGCCCCGGGTTCGCTTCCAGGTGCCTCCTTGTGAGGGCAGGCCGGCTCGCGCA